>PVKM010019089.1:0-24510 GCA_004027735.1 Carollia perspicillata | reverse complement strand
AATAATCTAGCATCCATCAGATTAACACAGAACACAGAGTATTCTGTGCTAGAAATGTGTCATTTGACACTCTGGGGTACGATCTGAGTATAATGTACTTGTTCCTTTGGGTTAGTGATTATTGTCCCATCTGGAAACATAGACATCAGAAGAAGTAGATAAGACTAATTAAATAGTTCTTTGCCATAATAGAGTTGTAAGCAAAAAGATCATTAAATCATTCACTCATGGAGTGGAATAAATGTTAAATAAAGCGTAAGGGATACGCTAAGAAACATCTAACAAAGTCTTGGGGTGGGAATAGGAGAGAAAGGTCTACGTTGGTTTCCCAAAAGAGGGAATGTCTAAACTGACTCCCGAACAGCAAGTCGGACTGCACTGGAGAAGGAGACAAGTTGCAAGATGTTCTACCTAGAATCACAGCCCATATGGAAGCTCAGAGGAGAAGAAAAGTACGGCGCAGGGAGGAAACAATTCGGCTCGTCTGAAGCTGAGACGGTGAGCAGCGGAGGGCGAGTAGATGGGACTGAACGGGGAGGGACCCAGGGTCAGATGTGATACCACACAAGTACCTTTCTGTATGTAGGTTTTATGCTGTGATTTTAAAGTGTTTTAGATGAGGAAGTGTCGTATCAAACTGTCTTTCTCTTCAAATGGAAGCAAAAAGACAATTAGAAGGTAGTTTTCATTGATCTACAAAAAAGACAATACCAACCTCAAATAAAAATAGGGACAATTGGAAATATAGAGAAGTAGATGAAAAAATTCAACTTACGTTCAAGTAGAAACATCAATGATAGTTATTGATTTATTGAATGCGGGGCTGAGGAAGAACAAAATTAAGAACTGAGAACACCCCAAAGTATCTGACTTGAACAGCAGAACATGGTGGAGATCGTCTCGGAAACAAGAAACAGAAGCACAATATTTGGTTTGGGTGGGGTGAAGTGAGGCCTCCATCTGTAGACATGTTGCCTTTGAAGTGTCTCTATGGAGCACGCAGGTAGAGACGTTAAGAGGTGGTTGGCTCTAGAACTCGGGGGAACGATCGTTCTAGAGATAGTGAGTTGGAGACCAGTGGTTTACAGATGGTACTTGAAACATCATGAACCGGTCAGAGCATCTGGAAAGTATATGTCAAGTAAAAGCTGTAGAGGACGAATCAGATAAAAACCAATATTATTTATGGGTAATTATGGTAGGAAAAGGCGAACATTCAGATGGTGGGGAAAAGACTCAATCGTAAAAGTAAAAGGATAGCCAAAAGAGAGCGAAGGCACAGAAATAAAGAAACAGAACTGTTTATTAAAGAAGACTGTAAACAGTTCAAATGCCTACAGAGAAATCAACAAAATGAACACTGGAAAACGGCCACTGAACTTAGCTTTTCTTTCTGCCGGTCCTAAATATTCAGCATGCTTGCCTCAGATACGCCTTTAGGTTTCTCCCGCTTTCAGAAGGAGAATCTGTTCTATTATCGCAATCATACATGCACGGGCATTTGAGATAAGCTGGGGTTTTTATTATTTTTACGATGTCATTCAAAATATACTGAAAAAGCATGAAGCGACAGAAACATGTGTCCTAAAGTTGCTTCTGTACTTAGTTCATAATAAATTTAATCTAATCATTATTAATGTGCCACAAGTGTCTACTTTAAAAATAGGTGATTGAGTTACAGAAACATTTGGTAATTTCCTAAGGTCTCTTAAAGCACAGGAGGTGGTCTCCGGAGCAGGGCCTCCTGTATTCTGACGCAGACCTAAGTTCAAGGCTCTGAAATATACAGAGGCAAAGCAAATAATCTTGCTAATTTCCTGTAGGACATTTTATAACATCATGTTATTCAGCCTTTATCATTTTAAGTAGACATCAATAACTTTCAAGTTTCACATAGTTAAAAGTTTTATACTTTGCGTGTGATTCTCTAAAGCCTTCACCAGTTTGTCAATTAACTAACAAACTAAAATGCTCATTTATTCTAGCTATGCCTGGAAGCTGATATTTCCAATAAAAAGGCTTCTTAACATAAATAAAAGTAAGTGCCTTAAAGAACTGACTTTCCCTAACTTCCAGAATTATATAAACCAGTCATTGCTCTTCCTGAGTACATTCAATACATTCTAAGTGCAACACAGAGAGGGAATTTGCTAATCCCTTCTGCGCTATAATATCTCTGGGTTTGACCACACTGATCCGCACATGGTGTCGGCCGATGGAGAGCAACGGCAGACAGGCAAACCAAATTGACTCACAGCTGCTGCGGAAACTCGCTGTCGTCTATTTGTCAAGGCTCATTCACCACATCCAGCGGAAGATAAATCCAAGGCATGGTCAACAAAATGCACTCACAGGGAAGGTAGTTTTCATTGCTTAGAAGTTCAACATGTTTTATTCAAATGAAATATATAAATAAAATAAATTCATCATCCCAACATTAGTATATGAGACGAGCAGCTGGCTGCACCAAGTGAGGCCTCACCTCAGGCTAATCCAGAAGTCAACAACCACGGCAACAAAAATGACACGATGCAGCGATTTAAGAAATTATCCCATGTTCATCATCTCGAAGGACAGTTGCTGAATGTCTAACATTAAGCACGAAGGATGATCTACTCTTTAGGACGTAGTGCCACAGGGGAATTCAGACTCACCTGATGGGTAGCAGGGTGAGGGAGAAAGGGCAGTTCTACTCAGCAGCACTGTTAGAGATCAAGCATGCCTTTCCCGCACACGAACCTTCCAAGTACTTAGCTCTTTTCCTCCCTCATCATTTGCAAACTGTCAGCCTACTGTCCGGGTGTTTCCCTGTCTCACTGCTGAAGCTATCACAACCTTTCCAGGACTCACTTCCATAAGAGTGTGGGAATGTGCACACAGAAACACGAGGACACAGGACTTGTATCATTTTTTCCTTGAGGAAAAAATTATGCTCACATCAGTCTTTTCTCACTGCACACTCTACAAAATTTTACTTCACCGAACTTACAAATATTTATTAAATGCCTCCTATATTCAGAGTCTCCTGTTTGTCCCTCGAGGGGTGAAGAGTGTACAAGTAACAGTTAAGTGTGCAGGATGACTTGGAGAAGGGAAAACATGGAGACGTCGAGGTCTGCTGGACTGCGTTTAGTGGCTTGAACTAAATGGTGACTTGGGGCAAGAGTGAAAGACCCATAGCAGAAATTAAAGATGACATGAGAAGGAAAAGTCAACAAGATGTAAGGGCTGATCGCGCGTGGAGGACGCGGGGGAGGCAAGGTCAGCTGTGACCCCAAGCTGCGCAGGTTCCTGCTCCGCACTGAGCTGGCTAGCATCAGAAGCAGTCGAAGCTCGAGAGACCCAAGTAAGACTGATGAAAACAGGCAAATGGGGTGCAGAAGGCAAGTTTTCAGGGGATTAGGTAATATCATTTTTGAAACATAAGTGATAAGATATCGAACTGAAAATATCCAGCTGAACTGAAGGGCAAAGGTTTAAAAATCATCTCTAAAAATCCGTAAGGCTAAATGAAAAGGCCAAAGACAAGCAGGAAAAGATAAACACAGTATTTTCTGTCTTCCTGAGCACCAGCATCTTCAAATATTTTTAGTCTATAATTATGTCCTCCTCACCATCCCCAAGTCAATGTGTTGCCAATTTTCACTAGGTCTGTAATCCAAGCTTTCATCGTAAATCAAAGTTTCTATTCATAGCATTATGGTATTGTACTCTAATGAATTCTCATAATTTGTCTACGTCTTCATACAATCTCCTAATTACCCCGATGAACAGAAAAGTATTTTTATGCTGGGGAAGTGCACATGCAAAGTTTGTATATCTTGGAATGTGGCCCAGTTAAACTGTAGTAACATAACCCATTAATGTATAGTTGTTTACATGCATCTCAGGCAATTAAGGGTGTCTTTCAGGTTTAACAAGTGTTACAAAAGCAACTGAGAGTCTGTAGTTCAGACTCTGTGGACTGATGGTTGCTTTTGATGTTGAACCTGAGAAACAGCATTTTTCAAAAACAAGAGTGAAGGGTTCTATTTTTGCTGAAGACAAATGATTATGTTTATATATTTCTGTGATGCTGTGACAGAGGAATTTAAATTATTAATCTATATATTAATAATATAGAACATTAATAATATAATATATGTTTATATATATAAACATATATATATGTTTATATATGTTTATATATTTCTGTGATGCTGTGACAGAGGAATTTAAATTATTAATCTCTTCATGTTTAGTGTGTATTTATTTATATGTGTGTTTTTACCTTTTCGTATAATTTCATTTTTAGAACCCAGCTCAGTAGGACCATCAGTGAACCATGATTTGAGTAACCATAGTCCACTTCAGTAGAAGCAAAACAAAAACAAAAAATATATATATGAAAAGAAATAAACCTTCAGATAATTTAGAAGCTACTTGGAAAGAGTGCATGATTAAGCTCATCCCTTCCTTCACTGTTAAAGGAATGGGTTATTTTTATGGCAAAAGTACAGTGTGGCTCAGTTGGTTGGGCATCATCCTGCAAAGTGAAAGGTCACCAGTTTGATTCCCAGTCAGGGCACATCCCTGGGTTGTGGGTTCGATCTTGGTCAGAGCATGTATGAGAGGCAACCGATTGACGTTTCTTTGTCACAGTGATGTTCTTTCCCTCTCTTTCTCCCTCCCTTCCCCCTCTCTAAAAATCTTTTTAAAAGTATAGGGTGCCAAGGAACTATACAAAAGGTAACTTAGCCTTGTCTGCGGTATCAGGGATTCTCCCAAAAAGGTTCAGGTTTCCTCTGAGTCCTGAAGGATAAGTAGGAGCAATCCAAAGGAAGAGAAAGGAGGAAGCGGGATCCAGGTACAGGCAACAGATTCTATTCCCACAAACTTCCATCCTTAAAAAAAGTAATAAAGCCATTATCTGTAGCCTTTTAGAAATTCATGTGAGCCACAAATATGAAAATGTATGATTCTATTAAATACAATAATATAAAATTTTAAATCTAATAAATTTAATATGTAAGACATCAGAATAAAATAACTGCTGAAAAAAATGGGGTAATTATTTCACAGAAGAGAGAAAAAAAGCACTTTTTCTCAATTAGTGCCATTTCTCTTGAACTGGAACTATCTATTAAAGGAGTTTCTACTCAAAGTCTAAAAACCACCCCTAAGGGACATGAAAACAAATATGATAAAAGTACTATCTTTTCCCATGGAAAACTCCTCCAATGATTCCTAATATTTATAAACCTCAGCTTAAAAAACAGTATTCTGAAACTCTGGAAAAAACTAATAAATATATTTAAATATTAACTAAACAGCATCTATGAGATGGGAATGATTATCCTTATGTTACATAAAAAGAAACTGAAGCTCAAGGAATTTAAGAACTTTGCTCAAGCTCACACAGCTAGTAATTGAAAAAATATCTAAATTCAGGTTTTTCTAATTCTAAAATTCAAGTTCTATCTTCGAGATTAGAAGCAGAGTTATAATTTTTCAGTGTTTTGGTAAATAAGATCTTAGTTTGTAGCAACAAAATCAAAGCCACCAAAGAATTAAGTCTATTCATTACATGTTAAAAAGATTCTATGTAATAGTGAAATTCAAAGTAGAATCTGAATCCAGAAACTGGTCTAATCCAAACATTTTTAGGTAATATACTTATTACATTTATTACAGTGTGAATTTCAAAAAAGCAAATGATTTGAGAATAAACCTTATTACTCACAATCCAGTCTAGTCTATCTAACCACTAGAATTCTGTTACAAACAATGATTTCCTTGATGTCGTTGCATAGATTTTAATGTCTAAAAATTATACAAAAAGCATATGTTAATGAATAAATATAAATCATAAAGGTCTTAAAACTAAAATTTCTTCTTCCTAAATCTCTAATCCAAAAACAGTAAAGTTCTTTATATATACAGAGAAGCTCCATTTCCTATGACATGTTAGAAAGTTTTTATTAAATTAGACTATATAGAGAGAAAATCACACAATTTGTAACTAGATAGCTGATGAACTATGTTAACGGGAACACACACATGTAATCATTACCCAGAATCAGAAATGGACTATTTTAAGTGTCCCAAAACCTCCTTCATGCCATCTCCCAAGCACTACTCTCTCCTCCCTCCCTAGAGATAACTCTTACCCTGAATCCTAACACCATAACTTATGTATGCAGATAAATAGGACCATGCAAAATATATTCTTCTGTGTCACTCAGCATTATGCTTGTAAAATGTATCCATCGTAATAAACGTGGCAGTAATTTATCCACTTACTTTACTACTATGAAACTTCATATATAGAAATAGAGAAGATGTGTATAGAATATACTATATTCTGCTATTTTAAAATATTGCAATTTATGTACCCATTCTACTGTTGATGGGCATTCGGGTTATTGCTGTGTTTGGGATATTAGGTATAATGCTCCTACAAACACTTTGTTCAAGGTTTTTTTTTTAATTTTTAATTTTGCAATGACAGTTGACATTCAATATTGTATTAGATTTAGATATACAACATAGTGGCATGACGTTTATATAAATTACAAAGTGGTCCCCCCAGTAAGCCTTGCACCCACCTGACACCACGTATGGTCAGTACAGTAGTATGGACTGCATTCCCTAAGCTGTACTTTACAGCCCCAAAACTATTTTGTGACTGCCAATTTACATTTAGTCCCTTCACCTTTTTCACCTAGCCCCCACTCCCTCTCCACATCTGGCAATCATCACTCAGTTAGTTCTCTGCACCTATGGGTTTGCATCTCTCTTGCTGGTTCATTTCTTTTGTTTCTTAGATTCCAAATATAAGTGAAATCACGTGGTATTTGTCTCTCTCGGTCCAACCTATTTCAGTTAGCACCATACCCTGTCATGTAAAACTACAGCAGTAGATAAGGGACATATAGAAACACACAAAGTAAAGATAAAGATAAAAACATAAATGTGGAGGGAGTCTGAGTAAAAAATGGCAGTGCTTACAGAATGTGCTCAAACTTAAGCAACCATCAACTTAAAATAGACTGCTATACACATAGCTTGGTATATATGAAGTACATGGTAACCTCAAAGCAAAACGATACAAGAGAGAGGCAAGAAATAAAGGAGTCCAAATACAGCACCATAGTGACGCAAAAACATAGAAGAGAAGAAAGCCAGAGAATAAGAAAGAAACAGAGAAGAAACTACAAAAACAGAAAGCAAAAATGGGTAGGATGTGGTACTCACATATAAGGGAATATAACTCAGCCATAAAAAGGAAGTCTTACCATTTGTGACAACATGGATGGACCTAGAGGGTATCATTTAAGTTTTTTGATACACATATCTTTGTATTACTGTTGGGTATTTTCATAAAGGTGTATTTTCTAGGCCAGACCATCTATTATGCTCCAGTTGTGGAGATAAGCCAGTTCTGCAGTTTTATATTGGCTCCCAAACTTGGCTCCCAGCAGGTATAACCATGAAAGTGCCGGCCCTTCTACATATTCCCTGACAGTATTAATTTGAAATTTTTGAAAAAGTTTTTAGCCCATTTTGGTGGCCATACAGAGTTATACCACTGTAATTTTAATGTTCTTATCCTTAATTACTATTATTTTATATGTTTATTGGACCCCTGGCTATCCTCTTACGAATTACCTGTTCATGTTTTTTTGCCCATTAAAAATGTAATTTGTCTATAATTATATTATTATTTTGCAGGATCTTGTATTTATTTTTATTCTTACATGTAAGCACTATGTGGCTTATCTTATCTTTTTTAAATCATGTCTTTCCATAATAAAAATTTATTTATAAACTGATAAAAGATTCATGTGAGATGGTATCTCATTGTAGTTTAATTTTCATTTCTCTGATGATTAATGACATCAAGCACCTTTTAATATGTCTATTGGCCATGTGTATGTCCTCTTTAGAGAAGTGTCTATTCAGGTCCTTTGCCCATTTTTTAATTGAGTCATTTGTTTTTCTGGTGTTCAATTTTATAAGTACTTTATAAATTTTAGATACTAACCCTTTGTCAGATTTCTCAGTGAATATATTCTCCCATCCTGTGGGTTGTCTTTTTTATTTTGTTGATTATTTCATTTCCTGTGCAAACTTTTTAGTTTGATATAGTCCCATTTATTTATTTTTTCTTTTGTTTCCCTTGCCTGGGGAGATATATCCAATAAAAAATTGCTACAAGCAATGTCCAAGATTTTGCTGCCTATGTTTTCTTCTAGGATTTTTATAGTTTTGGGTCTATCATTTAAGTCTTTGATACATTTGAATTTATTCTTGTGTGTGGTGTAAGAAGGTGGTATAGTTTCATTTTTCTGCATGTATCTGTCCAATTTTCCAACCACCATTTATTGAATAAACTATCTTTAGTCCATTGTACGTATTTGCTTCCTTTGTCAAATATTGACTATAAAGTTGGGGGTTTATTTCTGGGCTCTCTGTTCTGTTCCATTAATCTATGTGACTGTTTTTAATGCCAGTACCATGCTGTTTTGATTATTATCACCTTATAGTATAATTTACTATTAGATAGCATGATTCCTCCAACTCTATTCTTCTTTCTCAGGATCACTGTTGTTATGCGAGGTCTTTTACAGTTCCATATAAATTTTTGAAATATTTGCTCTAGTTCTGTGAAATACATCATTGGAATCCTCACAGGAATTGCATTGAATCTAGACTGCTCTGGGTAGTATGGCCATTTTAATGATGTTAATTCTTTCTATCCATGAACATAGTATGCACTTCCACTTATTTGTATCTCCTTCAATTTCTTTCTTCAGTGTCTTATAATTTTCCAAGTATATGTCTTTTACACCCTTGGTTAAATTTATTTGTAGGTATTTTATTCTTTTTGGAGGAATTGTGAATGGGATTGTTGTCTTAATTTCCCTTTCTGTTAGAGCATTACTGGCCTATAAAAATGCAACTGATTTCTGAATATTAATGTTGTATCCTGGTACTTTGCTGAATTCATTAATCAGTTCTAGTGGTTTCTCAGTGGAATCTTTGGGGTTCTCTATGTACGGTATCACGTCATCTTCAAATAAAGACAGTTTTACTTTTTCCTTTCTAATTTGGATGACTTTTATTTCTTCTTCTTGTCTGATAGCTGTGGCTAGGACTTCCAGCACTATGCTGAATAAGAGAGGTGAAAGCGAACATCTCTGTCTTGTTCCTGATCTTAAGGGGAATGCTGTCAGAATGGCTATCATCAATGAATCAACAAACAACAAGTGCTGGTGAGGATGTGGAGAAAGGGGAACTCTTTTGCACTGTTGGTGAGAATGCAGATTGTTACAGCCACTGAGGGAAGCAGCATGGAAATACCACAAAAAATTAAAAATGGACCCGCCTTTTGACCCAGCTATCCCGGTTCTGGGAATATACCTGAAGGAACCCAAAACACTGATTTCAAAGAACATAAGCACTCTTATGTTCACTTCAGTGTTTTTTATAATCACCAGCTATGGAAGCAGCCCATGTGTCCCCCAAGAGGTAAGTAGACAAAACAACTATGGGGCATTTACACAACAGAATACTACTTGGCTGTAAAAAAAAAAAGAAAACTTTACCTTTTGTGACAGTATGGATGGACCTGGAGAACGTTATACTAAGTGAAATAAGCCAGTCAGAGAAAGACAAATACCATATGATTTCACTCATATATGAAATCTAATGAACAAACTGAACTAACAATGAAAATGAGGACAGACTCATATGGTGAGCAGGTGATAGCTAGTTTGAGGGGAGGGAAGTTAGAGTGGAGGGATGGAGCAAAAGGGAAAAAGGACTCATGGGCAAGAACAACAGTGAGGTGATTGCTTGAGGGCAGGAGGTATAAAGGGACTAAAGGGTAATGGAAAAATACAATAAAGATTTAAAAAGGTTTTAATTGGCAAAGATTGGTTAATCAGATTACTTAAAATAATACCACTCATAATTACATCAAAAACACAAAATGCCTAGGAAAAAATTTAATGAAGTCTGTAAAAGGTCTATTCCCAGACAACCATAAACCACTTTTGATAGACATTTTGAAAGCCCAGAATAAATGGAAGGCTACACCATGGTCATGGCAAGGTAGGCTCAGTGCTGTTAAGGTGTCGATTCCCCCAGTTCATGCATGGATTCAGTGCAATCCAAACTTTAAAATGAGTAAGTTTTCTGTGTGAGGTTGAAGTCAAGTGGTCATAAAATTTTTTATGAAAATACAAAGAGCAAGAATATTGAAGGTAATCCTCAAGAAGCAGAGAGAAATTGATACTGTGTACCAAGACTTATCATAAAACTAAACCAGTCAAGACAATGTAGTATTGTCACCAGAATAGACAACTAGTCTAAAGAAACAGAACACTGAGTCCAGAACCAGCCACATGCATGTTCACCCTGGATTTCTGACAGAAGGGAACAGCTGGGAAAAGAATGCCCTTTCAATAAATGGTGCTGGGTCACCTGGGTATCTGGGTGAGTACACGCTGCTCCCAACTTTCTTTCTGCTCAGTAATGTACTCTAGCAGTCTTTCCATACTTAACACTTACCAATCTAACTCATTTTTAATAGCTACCTAATAGTTAATGGTGTAAACATATCTCAACTCATTGACCCGCTGCCATCTTGATTGATATTTAGCTTGTTTCCAGTTTTTGCCGTGGACACTTTTGTAAGCACATCTGTAGTACAACATTCTAGGAACAGAATGTTCAATGGAAGACTGTGGATTTAACATTTTTGACATAGTTCCCTCCAAATGTCCATCGCTACATACGCTCTTATCAAGAGCGTCTCAAAGTGCCCAGATTGTAACGTAAGTGACAGATAGTCCCATTTGTTCCACTTTTACTGCTCATGACTCAAAAAGGACTTTGTGAACAAATTTCATCATAGTGAGCACCGATAAATTAGAATACAAGCCATGCTGACTCCGCAGAGATTAAAGGGCTGGCAGAGCAACAGGACGAACGAATCAGTGTGCAAAAGTGGGCTTGGAACATGGGCAGTGAAAGCAGAGAAACACCCTTCTCAGAAAGAAGGCCAAGGACCAGCTGCCAGGCTTGGGCTCACTGGCGAATGCTAACTCAAGAGGCAATATGCTGACTCCAAGTAAAGTGTCCTCAATTTCTATGCTGATTAAATGACACCCAATTGCCAGAAATTGAGTACATCGTCATGTCATCAAGGAATTTTGTAGCACTGAACATTGTGTGGCATTTGAATAAGTGGGTCATCTGCTGGGGTGCAGAAATCTCATTAAAGCCTTTCATTGGAATGGCACTTTTGTAACTGGATTGGACTTTTATTGCACCCAAGCAATTGAGTTAGTGCTTCTCTCCTTGAAAAAAATGACTCTTTTTCTTTCAAATTATACAAATTCTCTTCCCATCTTTCAAGGTTCAGCTCAAGTCCCATTTTCTCCCTGCATAGTCCTTCAAAACTCTACTCTGTATTAGCAGAATTTTTCTTTCAGTTCAGGGTCACACTTTATCAAGTGCAGTTCTGTGGTATTCTTTCACTGTTTCACGTCCGATTATATCATGCATACCCATTGATTTCCCAAAATCGACCCAGAGAAGGATGAGATGGGACCCTATTTTGCACTTTTATTGTACTCGGCACTTTAGCGTGATATTTAATCATCGCAGCTACTCCCTAAGACATCTACTGTTATCCCTGTTTTTCAGATGAGAAAATAGAATTCCACAGATATTGTATGCCTTGCTTGGCCACACACCTACTTGAGGGGCACTCTCAGATTCAAACTCAAGCTAATTTTATTGCCAAGTCACTCACCACAGTATCTTCCCAGACGCTACTAAGTATGCTTTTTTGCATTGAAGAAATTACAGCCGGTTCCTAAAGGCATTTCCATCTACAATAGCAGCACAACCCCCATCGCTAAAGGAGAAAGATCACGGGCTCCAGGGACTAGAAACAAGAGTTCCAATCCTGACCACACTGCTCTGAACACCAGAGCAGTGTCTCCCCACTTTCTGAGACATGGGTACCAAATCTATCCAACTGCGAACACCACAGTCAGTCCCTACATAGTCCATGCGATGCTGTGTACATTTCCCGAGCACTGCACAAACGTGCCCGAGTTAGGCTTTCAAATAAAAATAGGTCTGGTTCTGAGTGCACACATACACCACTCCTGCGCCATCCTCATTTCAACACATTATTTAATTTGTCTAAGCTACCTATCGCCATTTGTAAAATGGGCTTGATTGTCAGCATCTCACTGGATCGTTGCAAGGATTAAATAAGATTCTATAGGTAAATTCTTTATCATACTGTTGCCCCGTAGAAAGTGGTTCATGAAACTGCACTTGTGCTCACACCCACTGAGTTAATAAAAAAACAGGCATCTGATAATTACATAGAAACACAGAAACTAAATGAAAGGAGAAATTTTGGAAAAGGAAAAACATTATTTTATTTCACTTAGTCTTGGTGTTTGATGTTTAGTAGGTCCAATGTCAAAGTACTAATGAGACTATGGTTATAACTCATGATGGTGCAGTCAGAAATGTTTTGAAAGTTTATAAGGAAAAAATGTTTTTTATCCTAAACTGACTGGAAAATAAGTTTATCACATAAGGTTTTCCCAGTCACTTGTTTTTGTTTTATCACAAGATTTAGTACAACAATGAGCAGTAGGAAACATTAGGACTCGAGCCATAAAGGTACATTTTATGAATCCTGTGTATTAGCTAGGATAATAAAAACATAAAACCATCCTATTGTCTCACTTTTGTTTATATTTAAGTAATGAAAATAAAGCTAGACAGATTTAGAACCAGTAGCACTGACTCAGTCAAAAATGATGAACATAGACTCTAATTCTCTTGGTGAGAATATTTTTTAAAATAGTCAAGGAAACACATTGCTTTTAAATGAGATCCCATGTTAAGATGTGCTCTCGGATTTCTATGGAGAAGCACAATTAAAGGTCGCAGAGCCTTTGTATATGACATTATATTGTGGACACATTTATAGGGAGAAAGTATTATAATATACTTTTAAGTTCTCTTATATGAAAAGTATCTAAAGGATGCTGATTCAACTGAATCAAACTTCATCCTAAAAGCCTGTACGCTTCTTTGAAAAAACCTCCAATGCTAGCCTATCAAATCAAGCACAGCTATTTTACAAAGGAAAAAAATGGACAGCAGGAGTTAACTTTGATTTTCATTAACATTAAGGGAATTTCTTGCTCCATTTAACTAATATCTTAGTCAGTACAGTGTGACAAACAAATTTTCACTGTTAAAATCTATTATACCTGCTTTAGATTGCATCTCCCTGTAGCCAGAGGCTCAATAGTTGGTTAAATTCAATTTGAGTTGCCAGGGGCTGTTAATGAGTAGGCTTTTCTATTTATTCTCCTAATTGTTCTCTATCTAAATTATCACCGATGATGAAATCTATGTGTGCTACATTCCCACATAATCGGAAGGTCTAAATAATTTTTCCTCTTCAGGATAATGATATGGCAATAAAAGCCCATGAAAGTCTTTAGGGATAGTTTTTTGCTGTTGCTGTCATTGTTTTTATAACGTGCCACATTGAATTTCAAAACAAACTGAGTGCTATAATTGCTAAACCCACAGTAGGTTCTTAATAATTGTACAAATGTGTGGTGATTGACTACTACTCTGCATTTCTAGCACTATGATGTCCTTCTAAACCTTTAAAATGCAATTGTTCTGTTCTGAGTACAGCTTTATAATTAAGGTGTTATGTGTATGGCATGACACTGATATGTCATTTTTTAATTAGTTGCAAAGTTCATGATATAATAGCCACAGGGAAACATAAACAATGAAGTGGAAAGCAACATCTATACCGATCATTTCCAGCAGAGGTCTCCGGAGAGCAACTGAAGTTATGGAAATAAGGGATATACATTTAGTAATTTAAATACAAAATTTAACTCTTTGGCTTTATGGGAGCCCTTTTTTTCACCCACACTGCTTTCTCTTTTGATGTCTGTGCTCCTTCATCAGATAAAAGGCTGTCTGAAAAAACCTGATCAGAAGTAGACACAAGAGAACAGGCTAATCCCAAGTGCACCGGTGTAATGTGTCACAAAACAGACAATGTAGTTATCTCAGCAGCCTGTTTAACCAGCTAATTCGGCAGCTCTGCATACCAGGGGCGAACTCATCTGCTCACCGCACTCCCCGCCAGGATGTTTTCCACCAAGATCACCACAGTTTCACAGAGGCTTGTAGAAGCCTGAGGACTGAGCGATGCCTTGCATGTGGTATAACAGCTTTTTGCAATCTTTTATTTGTAGGGAAGCAACAGACTACCAAAGAGAAGAACATGAAGATCAGTGCTGCGTGATGCCCCCAAAAATGCAATCAATGACATAAATCTCTGTATGTGTTCATTTAAAATGAAATACCCTCTCTTTACCAGGCATCCCTGGAGAAATGTTAAATGATTTAACAGAAATGTGATTTTGGTGGCAAAGGTGTATAAATCTCATTCTGCTTTCCTTAGAAGTAAATTTATTGGCCCCACATGCATTCGCACTTCGTTAGTACTAGCACAGTTTGGGGTCATCGGTGAGGACTCTAGTTTCACACTGACCTGTACCTGAATCCTGGTTCTTTGACTTTTTTCTCTCCTGATCTTTAGCAAGGTATCTCCACACTTTCCTAATCTTTAAAATATGAATAATACCTACACATTGCATGGTTACCAAGAGTTTAATTCATGTCAGGAAAATACTTACCATAGAGATATAGGTAAATAAATAGTAACTATCTTATTACATGATATGTGCACATATGTAGCAGACAAAAATTACACACATGCACAGGCAGACACATAAATACACGCATTACATATACTTGTTGATTGACTAAGCAGGGGTTGGGGTACCAACTCCCACACAGTTGAAAAATCCACAAAACTTTAAAACAATGTTTTATCCTAACCTGAGGACATTTTTTTTCATTGCTTTTAGGGAGAGGAAAGGAGAGAAAGAAAAGCATCCATGAGACAGAGAAGTATCGATTGGTCCTTTCCAGTACATGACCAGACCAGAGGTTGGAGACTGAGAATCAAACCCGCAACCCAGACAGGTGCCCTGGCCGAAACTGATCCTGCCACCTTTCCTACAGGATGACTCTGCAACCCAATGAGCCACACTGGCCAGGGCCATGTATAACTTCTCATTCCCCCCAAACTTCACTACAATTGTCTCTCAATAGCTGTAGGGGACTGTTTCCAGGATCCCCACAGATATCAACATCTGTGGGTGCTCAAGTGCCCCACATTACATGGCATGGACCAATGCGCACAGTCAGCCCTCCGCTCCCACGGACTCCCGGCCACGGACTGAAAACCGTGTAGGTATTTACCAAAAACAAAAATCTGCTGTATGGGCCCAGGCAGTTCAGAGTCAACTGTGTGTATAGCTCAGTAAAAAAATAATAAAATAAGACAACTGCAACATTCATGTATTATCCCAAGTCCGTTCCTCGAAATGACTACCCACTGACCAGTGACGCCACCATGTAACATGCAGGTCCAGCAACCAGCAGAGCCTCCGTGCTCAGTAATATCTATTGAACAAAATCAACATAAACGAGGGGAAGAAAAGTACTGCGGAATAGATAATATCAGTCAACAATACTGACAATATTTTAAAGTGACCTGTTTTGCTCTTCGATATCTTCAACAGATTAAACTTTCACATCAAACGACAACGACTTTTGTGTCTAACAGCCTCGATGTAGGTTACACTTTTGATGGCACCATATCTCATTTGACTTAGTTAAATGGCAATAGTGGCAGGAGAGTCAAAGTCTTAAATGATAATGAAAATAGTCTTTAACGTGAGGCAGAGATAAATAAAAGTCCGCATTTATAGTAAAATCTGCTGAAGTGCCTATTACGGCACTAATGTGATTGAGAGAACGCAAACGGGCTACAGCTGAACTGTGAAAACCCGCCATGAGACCAGGAAAACCTCCGCAGACAGGGAGGTGTCCGGGAAATCGACTGCAGAGCAAGCCGAACACCGTCTTTCAAATGCCACGGTGCAGGAGTCTCAGACCTGCGGTAAGTTCAAAATCAGGGGGAAAGGAACCAGAAAGTCTCCCTGACTTTGGCTTGCTTTTGGCTCTCCACGGAGACTTTTCTCCACACATTAGCTGAAATGAAAACTGATTATGCAGCTTGCAAATCCTAAATTCTCCTGCAAATCCTGCTATGACTGTACCACTACCTCTCCCAAGAAATTTCAAACCACTCTTATTTCAAAACACTCAATGAAGGCCATACTGGCCTCATTGCCGTTTTCTTTAACAGCCTCAAACATTTTTATCTGCCACTGTCAGGTCCCTCTCTTCCTCCTGAATTCTGCAAGGCTTGCTTCTTCACTCCACTGCCCCAAGTCCCTGCTCAAATGTCACCTCCTCACAAAGGTCTTAATTGTCATCCTTTCTAAAACAGCCACTCCAGGCATTCTCTGCCTTTCAATGCTGCTTTACTTTTCTTCATAGCACTTGCCTGGACCTCGGTTTACATTATTTATATGCTTGTGTATTTATCATCTCTCACCCCACTGGAATAATTAGCCCAATGAAACAAGGGATTTATTTCATTCACTGGTCTATCCCCAGTGCCTGGAAAGGTCCCTAGCACACCTATCGGGTTCCCATAGCTAAGTATTGCTACAGATAGAGCTCCAGAGCTCTTCCCTGTGTGATGGGTACAGAGACTAGGTACACGGGCAAGAGGGAAGCACTGTGCAGCTATTGGAAGAGGGGCATCGCAGGGAAACCTTGGCTTTGACCACTTCTTGCGTTGCACTCTTTTGCTTCACTCACCACCTGGGCTTTACCAGATGGAACTGCTTTATAAAGCAGCTTGGAAACTCCAGCGTATCACCTTCAAAAAGATAAAACTACAGGCAAGCTTTTGGAGGTGTTGGCACTTTGGGGCGTGTCTAACACTGCAGCTGCATGGGAACCTGTGGTCACTCTCAGTTCTCATTGGACCCTTCACTGTGAAGTTATTTATTGAATTTCTTTGATGTGTTGTTTCCACCACATTTTGTTCATTCTAGTTTCATGCTGCACAGTAATCATGAATTTCCATGTTCTGCTGTTGTCATTAATCTGTCAGCTCCTGAGGCAGGGGAGGGCCTGCAAATTGGTTTGACTTTGATTATGTTCGGCACACTGTGACTCCTGAGGAAAACTGGCCTTGTGAACAAAAATTTAAAAAATACACAAGAGACCAAATATTAAAGCCACAAAGTATTTTTAAAATCAAGATTCATAGCGTATTTCCAAAGATAATTAAACATGTCAAGGTGATACTTCTGTGATACGAGGAGTGAGTGGCCCAGTAACAAATACCTGCCTCAACCATTAATGAAAAGTAGAAGACATTGATTTTATTTTGTAGAATTCTCCATGTACCCTGGCAGGGGCCCCTTGTTATCATCCCTAACTTACAATTGTGGAAATTGAGGCAAAAAACAGCTAAGTATCTTGCCCAGAATCACACAGCTAGTAAGTACCAGGATTTGTATCCTTATCCTACTACCAGTTTTCTTTGGGGGCCCTCCAGCATCTACCCTGCAGACAGACATTCCACTATTTCAGACATGATTTCCTCCATATCCTTTTATCGTTAAAACCCAACTCCTACTTCTCTCCTCCAGTAATCAAGTTAATACCACTAAACTAAGAACTTAAATGTTGCAAAGCTTCAGTAAAATTTGAGTATCAAACTCTTAAAACGTACTGAATAACAAATGTGCATCCCCCCCAAAATGGGTTGGGTTTAACAAAGGTTAATGTTGTCCTTGGGGTGGTAGAGTTTAAATTTCATAAGAGTCTCCTAAGCCTATTTAACAGAGAAAAAAAATATTGCTACCTCTTCGTAAAACCTGCGTTTCAAGGCACTTTGATGATTTATGAATTTCTCTCCCATAGAGAACAAGTGATGTATAGCTAGAGTCTAATTCATTCCAACTCATCACATGTATTTTGTAACTTCATATCACTTTTCAAAATCAATAGGCAGTTAATACTGAGGAGATGAATTAAGGTTTGAAAGAAGATAAAAATTAGCCCGTGAGTTATTCTTTGTATGGGATCCTGTCCTCATATTTTCATAAAGCATCAGGTCAAACACCTTGCCTTGTTTTCTAGACTCACTGTCTGGTATATTGAGCTCCTGTATAATCTACTCTTACACTAAGCCTACAGGCCATATTGATTTGCATGGATTTGCAAGGGTCATTATTGCTATGTATCTATGGCAAAGACAAAGTGTTAAATAATCAGTGACTGCATGTCCCACATTAACATCCCTTCCTCAGAACCTTTATTTTTTAATTTTGTTAATTTTTATTTTATCATATAACCTATATAGTTCTGTTCACCAAGCTCATCATTTAATGCTATCTTTCCTTTATTCACATATTTATCTATTCATTTACTCAACAAATATTTATTGAGAGCCTATTATAATGGGCTGTATGATTGCCTATTATGATGGCACACTGTGGCACCTGAGAAAACAGTCCTCTAGAAAACAAAAATTTTAATAATGAATTAAATGTGTAAAATTGGTAAAGAAAAAAACTGACAAAAAGTGTAAAAAATAAATGTCCAAAGGCATCTCTGAATGCCATTATTATTATAAAGTTAAATGAATAGTCACAGCCTCCTGTCATATGTCAGAAACAGGGCCAGGACATGAAGCAATACTTTGAGGATTACATCAACTCTCTCCATTTACTAAGGTAAAAAATATATATACAATGTAAATACATTAGCTAGTCTAGTATTTGAACATGCAAATTATAAAGATATAGGTTGCTCCATATTCTACTGATACTAAATAAAGCATATTTGAAAATTATTTCTCTGGAGTCTTTGAAAAAATATTTTTCTATCTTTTGGTCATGGTTTAGGTGTGTTTGCAAGGACAGAGGCGTGGGTTACGTTTTCAACCACTGTCCTGGTGTTAAGAAGGAACTATGTGACATGAGGCAGAGTCTGTGTGTGCCCAGGCCAGCGGTTACTCCCACGAGGTTAGAGATGGTCACCGCAGGAGATAACATTGAAAATGCAATTTGGCGGGGATGTTGAAAGCTGTGCTTGGCCAGGCAAGGAGTTGATAGCTCTTATGCAGAAGTGTAACAAGATCAGAACTGGGCTCTTAAAAGACTAATCTGACCACAAGATAGAGAATGCATAGGGGATGGGGGAGGGGAGAAGTACAGGGGCTGAAGGAGCACATGGGTGTCAACCCCGATGACGGCCTGAACTAGAAGAGCTGAGTAGGAACATACAGGTAAGAACAGATGCTGCAGGAGGACAAAGCCTGGGAAGCATTAGGTTTGGGCTGAGAAGAACCTTCGCACAAAAGACGACCTCTTTTTTAGCATCTGTCCCAGTATAGTTTCTGATATAACAAATGAATACGAGGATTTTTTTAAGGTCTCCTTTTCTGAGACAGTCTCTAGCTAAATAGAGTTGACTGTGTAGGAAACATGAATATTTCTTAATAATAAAATATTATGTAATAGTATGTTAAATATTATATTGTCATGAATTTATTAAAACTGTTTCAATGCTATCTTAGCATTCACTGAGCATTGATGAGATGGCATGTAAAAATGTGCCAGAGAGCAGGGCGAAGATTAAACACATGCTATTCATTACCCAGTTAAAACCATAACAAATTTACAGGTAAATTCAGTTGTTATCCTCCCTTTACAAGTGCAATGTTAAACCCGGGAGGACGAAAACCACATCCAGCCGCAATGCGAACTCAGCCCTCAAAGTGCAGCACGAGCACTCAGTCCGAGTTCTACTGAGGCAGCAACGTCTTCACCTTGAAGACCAAAGAAGTGACAGAGTTTGTCCTACCTACTTATCAAGATGAAACCTTCAAATCTTTTATTCACATACAATGAATGTGCACTGAGCCTCCACCACGTGCCAACCTCAGGTTCAGATGTTCAGACGCTGACTTCTTAAGCATGAAAGTACATTCATTAAGTAATAGGCATCATGACTGCTCTGAGATAGAGCCCCGTATCTCGGTGATTATAATCTCTAATAATCATTAAAGTACCAAGGTTTAAGAATAAATGAATCTTTTTTTCTCTGTAAATTAAAATAGATTAAAGGATATTCCTATAATAGCACTGTCACTTACTCAAGTTCCAAAATCATTTTTTTAAGCGGGCGACAATGAGGCAGAGGTGAACTAGTAGGAAGACAGCTGAATCTAGTCTTCATGGAATATGTAACTGCAATTAGAATCAACTACCATGTGAAGTTTGGGTTATTCAAATAATGTACTTAGGGGAAAAACGGGTGGAGAGTCATGAGTGGGAGGGAAAATCAGGGATTGAGAGTGGTAAGTAACCTTAGAAAAAGCTCCTACTCACAGGTAATAAGACCCACCAGTCAGTCCCCAAATTCCTTAATCCTACACTCAGCCCCCTCCCCCAAATTCTAATACCAAGTCTGTGCATGTTAATGAGGCACATAACAAACACTGGATCCATAGCTCACTACAGCAAATCTGCTATCTCCATATTTTTAAAAAGTAGATTGCTATATTGTTTTCGCTTTTGTTTTGCTTTGCATCCTATGTTCCCTGAAATAAGATTTCTCCTCTATGTGTCCCCATCAAGTACGGATTCATGTTATTAAACTGGACGTTACACTCTGACAAAGATTTGGGGGGAAAGGTGGGTGAGGAAAAACTCCTATGACTATTAAACATCAAACCTTGCTTGCCTTTTGCCTATGGATTGATGTCCAGACACATTTTTACCACTGACCTGACTCTCATGTTGGAACGCTGTTTTCACCTTTGTCCCGATACTTGCCCAGATTTGTTGTTCCACTTCTTGGCAAGCTATGTCTTCCTTCCTTTAGACTGCAGAGCAACTCTGGCCTTACTGTCTTCCCACCACCCCATTCCCCAAACCAATCCCATCCTCAAGTTTCCTGCTACATTACTGCCGAGCCACCAGAGAGGGGAGAAAGATCAGGCCAAAACAAGAACACGAGCCCAGCGGGACATGAGTGCGAGCGTGGCACAGAGGAGATCGTGTCTTGAAAAGTTCACGTAGACAGGGACCACGGGTGTCATGAAGTCATTCAGGGAGAATCTGGGCTGGCATCTAAGATCCGAGATCCAACCAAGAGTCGAGATTCAGAGTTTGAGTCAGCCAGCTGAGGCTGATGACGAACACAGATCCGAGTCAGGCGTGGTGAGAGGCAAGCTGAAGTCCATCAGAAACCCAGAGGAAAGCAGTGATGGACAGAATAGGGTACTGGAGACAGTCTGAATCAAGAACCCTACAAACCATTCAGGTGCGGTGTAAATAAGCAGCCCAAACAAAAATGAACAGAAGACATGAATGATCCTAGGGCAAGGAAGAGATGCCTTGTACCCTGACTATAAATGTTCTTCTTAGTGTCAGTAACCTTGACTATTCTGAATCAGCATTATAAAGGTAAATACTTGTTGCTAATTTTAACAGGAATTGAGCTACATATTTTAATACTACACAGCCAAATATAGAATGCATTTGCCTTATATTAATAGTTTTCCCCCAAAATATGTGAGCATCTTTGTATACAAAGTCTGGTAGAAGTAACACCTGCTTGAGTGTGGTTGGTAGGATAATAATAAGGGTGTAATAATTTATAGTTTTAACCCGAAATTTTCACCTAAAGTGTCATATGGTGGGCTTGAGTGTGATATTATTATGTTACAGAATTACGTGCTTGTGATTTTGTAATAAAATAGGTTTTCATAAAAAGGGGAGTTATTTATGCCAGATCCTATGTATAATTTCTGCTCACTCAGAAATCAGTTATAATTTAATGTTAACCAAATGATATTTATTTACTCTATAAAAAAACATTGTCTAGCTCATTTTTTATGTAATCTCTCGCACAATAAACCGTTCAATGCTGTCCTGTGCCAAATGATAAGCATATGTTATAACCTATTGGAGGGGTCAGGAACAGGTAGGTCAGGGGACTAAGAGAACAGATGTCACTGAGCCAGTCCTGCACCACGGGCGGAATAAAGAATACAGATTTCGGTCCTCAGCTCTGCCAGCGCTGCCGCCACCAGGTGTGTTAGATTACCTTATTTCCTCACTCTGGCCTGTGTTTACTCTTCATGTACTACATACCATACAAGGGCTAATTGTGAAACTGTAGGTTAGACTACATGAGATCTTCTGAAAAAACATACCTGTAAAAGCACAACATATTATAATCAAGATATTTCCACAGCGCTGAAATCCTTGAAAGGCCCCAGGCTTGGCTTGGTGGGGTGCCAGAACAGAGCAGGTTGACAGCCAACAATCATTGCTTATTTTATTTTTTTTTAAATAAAGAGAAGCCTCCTGGCATACTACTCTTGCATGTTACATCACCACACTACCACAGGAGCCTGACGAGTTTCCACTGATTTAAGTCAGTACTCAATGTAAAATGAAGGATGCTGACTGATGGGTGAGGCCCGGGCAGCCGGTTTTATCTTGCCGGATGGGGGCACTGCGCAGGTGTATGAACGGACAGGCTCTGGACTCCAGGTGCCAGTGGGAGTGAGGGTAGTTAGGAAAACGGCAGGGGGCAGAGAGAAAAAGTCTAGTGAAATGAAGTCCAAAAAGACTCTGTTGTAAGGGTTGGGGAAAGGAGTATACTCATTGCCTCATTGTCTGAACGGCAGGAGCCAGTAGGAAAAAACAGACTGAAGACACAGTTCAAAGAGCAGAGTGCTGGGTCCATTTTGAGTCCTGCCTGTGTGTTCAGCCATCACCGAGATCCTGGGACTAATTCTTATCCCACAGTCCATGGGCCACACGTGGCCCAGGATGGCTATGAATGTGCCCAACACAAAATCATACATTTTCTTAAAACATTATGAGATTTTTTTGTGATTATGTGTCACAATATATTTAATGTATGGCCCAAGAGAACTCTTCTTCTTCCAGTGTGGTCCAGAGACACCAAAAGTTTGCACACCCCTGTAAGGTGTGATGTGTGTGTTATTTCCTACCTATCTCCCCAGCCATCCCCTACCTCCTTCTTCCTGGTGAATACAACCCTAATTCTGCACAATTCTCAAGCAACCGTATGTGCTAAAGTCACAACTAGTCATGTAAATTCTATTCCCCTGGACAGTGCATTCGAAAGGGTTGTGTCAAAATTCTCATCTTCTGCTGGTCCTTTGGAAGAGAATAAGCCCTAGAAGAAGGACTTCAACCTTTTCTACTTGGCATAGCTGTGTCTACACAGAATACCTGGGATGTGGACCCAGCTAGTGACCAGGAAAGCAGCAGCCAGGACTGCTGAGCAGGAAGAGGGAGAGAACCTGGGTCACCACAATACTGGTCAGCCTCAGAAATGCTGCCTTCAGTCTTCGTGCTTTATGAGATGATCTGTTTTCTTGGACACTTCAAACAAAAAGGATTCCAAGTGACGTATTGCAGAAATAAAAGCTTGCAGAAAATTTGATGTATTGAGGGCACACTACATATCAAATATTTATACGTAATTTTTACATATTAGAAATAGTAGCCAATGTTTATTGAACATAGACTATATGTCAAAGTTTCCCAAGTTTTCTACAGGAACAAACTCATTTAATTCTCAGAACAGTGCTATAATACAGGTACTGCTAGAACCATTTACCAACACTGTATTTATGGATTATCAGAACATACATACTGAGGACAATTAAGAGAACACATGAAACCATCGTTCTTTAAGATTTGTGTATAAAAGCCTTCCGGGACCAGTTAGTTATCATTAAATTTCAGTAAATGCGTGCCACAGAAAACCACTGCTGTTTGATTTAATTTTCATAACAACCCTGTGAGGTTCCTATTTGGTTCCCATTTAAAGACGGGCTGACTCAGAAGCCTGCATTTCCCCACGAGATTGAAGACAGGACAGCCTGACACCAGATTCTAGTCTGCATCACCAAGTGCGGCTTCAATGCTTCCTCGATGCCAGTTTCCTGGACTCCAGGAAGCCCAGTAGAAGTGCCACAGCGGAGCACGGGCTATGAGTACAGACTGAAAAGCATACAAGGCTGTTCACATCCTACTGCATTTATTAACTGGAAAAACGAAGACAGATTATTCAGGTACCAGATTCTGTGTTAGCATCTGTAAAACACTAAAGTACCTCCCCCAAAGATTGGTGCAGCATTAAATCACATCAGGGACTTTTCAACCAGTGTGCTGCAAGAGTTTGTAAAACATGCAATTCCTGACTATTTAGTCAGGGACACTGACCTCTTCTCCCTTAGATAGTCAAGTTAAAAAAATGACAGTTGTCTCTACCAATTTAGATATGCAAAAAGTATGCTGTATTTGTACTGATACTGCTACGGCAAATTATACAGTCACTTTTCATAAATTGCATCACAGAATTTCGGGAATGTGAGAGATGGCAGAGATGAAATTT
>PVKM010019088.1:0-24540 GCA_004027735.1 Carollia perspicillata | reverse complement strand
CTAGTCAGGAAGTGAAAAGCTTATAACTCCTGAACAACAATGTGCGAGGAGATGGCTAGCATCAATAGGCAGTTAAAAACTAGCCCTGGTTAATAGGACTCAATGGACTGAGCACCATACTGCAAACCAAAGGGTTGTTGGTTCGATTCACAGTCAGGGCACATGTCTAGGTTCCAGGCCAGGTCCCCAGTAGGGGGTGCCGGAGAGATAACCTCACATTGATGTTTTTTCCCCTCTCTTTCTCCCTCTCTTTCCCCCTCTAAAAAAATATTTTTAAAAAAACAACTAAAAGACACAGATGCCCAAGTGGAAGACAAGGAGGTAGACAGAAACAAGGACTCCTGGAAAAACAGAGAATAGAGCCGAACAAAGGGAAAGGGAAGCAGGAGGTAGAACCTGACAAGAGAATTAGAAATCAGGTGGCAGTCTGGGCAGACAGTAAGACTTCCATGCTAAAGAGCTTCTGCCCCAGGCCAGGAAGTTTCTTGACTACTTCTTGCCCTACTTCTTGACCAGGTGGAAACCAATCTTGTACTTTTGAAAGCCCACTTATAGTGGCTTGCTACTCCTGGCAACACTGACTCAGGGCTCCTATAGAGGGCTGCCTCTCTATATTTAACAGATAATGACAGGGAGGACATATACCCCAAATAGAAGATTATGCCCTGACCAAGGACAAATGAGAAGTGGCTTTGACTGAGGGTTTGCATGTGGTAGGCACTGAACCCAGTATGCACATTATCTTACTTAGCATCCCCTCCACCCTCTGGGATAAGTACTGATTTTTTGCCCATTTTGCAGAGGAAGGAACGAGGCCTGGAGAGGTTCTCACCCACTCATGGATCTGTAACCATTGGACCGAGGGCTGTTTGACTCCAGGGCACATGCTTTTAGTCTTCTGTGTTCTGAACCTGGAGAGGGGTGGTCGCTAGTGGGCACATAGTTTTAAAAGGAGGCTGTTTTCAAGCTTGAGCTATGCCATCTTTTGTGTTGTAAGATTGGCCAGTTAAGAACAAATAGTCTCAGATACAGACCCTCCATTCTGGTAAGATCTGTTCCTCATTCCCTCCAGCTTGTTCCCTCCAATTGCCTTGTTACATTTTTGCCTGAAGTTCCTCCTTATTCCAACCTATTCTCTGTCCTTTATCTCCTGCAAGAGTTTTATATAGTATGACAGAAGCCATTTATTTGGCTGTTTAAAAAGAAGCAGACTTGATTGACTATGCCATCCTCAAATAGCTAGGTTCCAAAATACAGGCTATGTGCTTTGTACACACCTTGGTATCTACCCACAGCTAGAAAGGAATTAGATATAGAAGATCAGTTCAAGTTTTATTGGAGGAAATGTTGATGTGCTGATTTTATTCTGCTTTATTTGTTTTAGAAAATGTAGGTTTTACTCTGATATAAATTGGCTCTTGTAAAAATTATGAGATATTGAAGATATGCAATAAAGAATAATAACTTCTCACTTACTGACTGACCCCACTTGGGATTAAATCATCACCAGTGCAGTTGGACCCCGCGGCCCCCTCTCCAACCAAGTCCCCTTCCCCTCCCCTCCCAGTGTGCTCTGTCCTTTCTGTGAGCAGCACTTTGCATCTTTCCCACATAGGTATGTACTCTGAAGCAACTGGTGGCAGTTTTGCCCACTTAAAAAACTTTTCACTGGGATTTTACAAGTAGTTTTTGTTCACTCTTTTGTAAAAATCACTCTCAGGTTTTGATTGCACCGCTTGTTTTGGCTTTGGTGGTGAGTCTTTACATATAGGCAGGGGTCGGGTGCTTGGTGTTGTGTCTGATTTTCCTTTTTCATGCCATAGTTGCACAAAGAAGGTAGTGGGAAGAGAAGCAAAGAAAGCCACTTTCCTTGATTTCCTTCTTGGGGCTTATACCTTTGGATAATATAAAGAGTTATTTGAGGGCCCAAGTCACCCTTCCTTCAGCTCAAGTCCCTACTCCCGGTTTCCACTTTCCTGACTGGCTCGGGGTGTGCGCCCACCTGGGCTCTGGAAGCCTTATCTGCCTCGCTTCATTCCAGTGTGCACATTAGTATCTTGTTGCCTGTTGAGCTCTTGCCATGGGACAGACAGTCTTCCGGAGGTGAGGCTGTGGCAGTGCTTTGCAAACTTTCCACTGTGGCATCGCTAACAGGGGGAGAGGACAAATTCAAACCCTTCTGGGCCTTGCATGGGGCTAAAGCAGGCAAGCCAGAAATTTGCGACTTGATTTTAAAACCTACGTGAATGCTGCATTCTTCCCCATAGTATATCTATATTTGTTATTACAAAATAATAACTAGCTTTTCCCCAAATCCTCAACTCTTAAGTTGTATTCCAGGAGGATGCATGCACCTTTTATTTTTTCTCCTCTGGCTTTGAGATTCTCCTGGTACATTGGGACAACACATGCAATTTGTTTCACCAGGTAGTTACATAGTATTAACGTGTTATTGTAACTACTTAATTAATGTGTCTCTCACTGCTACACCATAAGCTCGGGTGGGGCACAGGATATCATCTGTTTTGTTTACTCCTGTTGCCCCAGCAGTGTCTGGAAAACATGGGCATTCAATAGATATTTGTTGAATAAATATACAAACCTGAGCTGGAAGGAATATAAAGAATTTCGACATTGTCCCTGTCCCCTGAGAGTTTGTGGTGTAGTTGGCGAGAGAACCATATATGTAACCTGCAGGAAAAGATAACGGGAGAGCAAGGGGTGAACAGCAAATTGTTAACAGGCGATTCAAACCGAGGAAGCAGAGCAACTTCTGTGGGCTTACATAGCCTCAGAAAATTCCGTGACAGCAGGAGGCAGTGGGTGTAGCGGAATGAGCTCTGGACCAGTGGGTCACTTCACCTCTCCGAGCTCATTTCCTTCATCTGACAGTTGTTGCACAATATCTGTTGGATGCCTACTCTAGTTCAAGACCTGTGCTAAGAGCCAGGATTATAACAGTGAATACAATTGATACAGTCCTCACCCTCACAGAGATTAGCAAGGAAGACAAAGATAAAATATGCAATTGCAATAAAGTCAAGGAAAGCTCTGATGAAGGGGTGTGCCATGGGGGTGGGGGGAACAAGGCCTCTCTAAGGAGTTGAAGCTTACATTGAGGCTGGAAGATGAGTAGGACAGCAGTGAGCCAGAGGAGGAGCGGATGAGAGTGCTATGAGCAGAGGGAACAACATACGGCATGATCCAGGAACTGGAAGCGATCCAGGAGGCTGGAGCCAGGAGGAGATGGAGGGAGTGCCATGCGGGATGAGGCTGGTGAGGATGACAGAGGCCAAACTGTGAATTTGAACTGTCCTCAAGGCAATGGGAAGCCTCTGGAGAATTCTAAGTAACTAGAGCAGAGGTGTTTTAAAAGATCACTTTGGTCATTTGTATGGTGAATGGATTGAACAGGGGTAAGAGGGATGGGGCAATGCAGTAGAGTGAAGTGGGTGGAGTCTTAACAGATTTAGGTAAAGACAGGGTTTGGTGATTGATGGCTAAAGAGGAGACAAGGAATAGAAGGTGTCAGGAATGCCCCTGCCCCCAAGCCCTGGCCAGATAGCCCAGTTGGTTAGAGGGATGTCCTGATACACCAAGGTTGTGGGTTCAATCCCCAGTCAAGACACATACAAGAAGCAACCAATGAATACATAAATAATTGACCCAACAAATCAATGTTTCTCTCTCTCCTTCTCTCCCCCGTGCCCTCTCTAAAATCACTAAGTAAAATTTTTTTTAAAGAGAGGGAGAATGGCTCCCTAGTTTCTGGGCCAACTTCCTGAAATGAGAACAACTCTAGAGGAGGAGAAGCCCTTTGGAAGGAAAGATGATGAGAGTACTTCTGATATCTGAGGAGCCTGAGGCAGCCAAGCAGAAATGTCGGTTCAGCAGATAGAAATGTATAAATCTAGTCCAGAACAAAGATACAGACTTGGGGATCTTTGGGGTATGGATAATAATTAAAATTTTGGAGGAGATGAAATCCCCCAAGGAAAATGTATAGTGAGAAAAGTTCTAAGACAGGACCATGCAGCCTGCCAGTATTTAAGGTAGAGGAAGAGGAACTGTCAAAACAGATCAGGATGGAGAGAGGAGGAGAAAAAGCATCTATGCTGCTGGACTGGACGATCTTTATTGAGGCCTCAGTTGGCTCTGACAGTCCGTGGTCATCACAGGGCTGGAATCCGAGCCAGGTCTCAAAAGCAGAGCACATGGCTTATTCATGAGAACAAAGAAGGGAATTCCAAGTAATATTACTATATCAGCCAAGGTCCCAATAAGAAACAGAGGACACACGCAAGCTGAATAATTGGAAGGAATTTTAATAAAGAGGCTATTTATAAAGATGTAGGGAGGGTCTGAGGAATGCAATAAGGCAGAAATCTGGCCCTAGCCACAGAGAGACCCTTCACCACCCCCAAGGACTGAAGTCAACAAGGGAAGTGCCACTGTGCAGAGAAGACTGCCTGGTAGGAGATGTGGCCTCTGGACCCACCTCCCTCTTCTCTCCACCTGCCCTCCGGTTTCTTGCTAGTGCCTGCTATTGGCCAGACAGAAGCCAGACAGCAAGGGAGCCCACTGATGCAGTGTGAACACATCATCTTCCTGGGGCGCAGAGCAGCGTGGGGAGTGGAGGTGGAGGGGCAAACAAGATATCCAGAACAATTATTTTGGAAAATTGAAGTGTACCGATGAGAGGATATATTAGTTTCCTGTTGCCACTGTCACAAACTTGGTGGCTTAAAACAACACAAATTTATTATCTTACAGTTTTGGGGGTTAGAAGTCCAAAGCCGGCTTCATTGGGCTAAAACCAATGCCTTCCTTTTTGAAGGCTCCGGGGCAGAATCCACTTCCTTGCCTTTTCCAGTTTCTGGAGCCCACACACATTTCTTGGCTCTCAGCCCCTTCCTGCATCTTCAAAGTAATTTCATCACTCTTAACCTCTGTCTCTGTGGTCACATCTTGTTCTCCAACTCTTCTGCTTTCCTCTTTCCTCTTTTAAGAGCCCCTGTGATTAATTGGGCCCACCCAGATAATCCAGGATAATGTTCCTATTTTAACATCTTTGATTTGATTACACCGGTCCCTTTGCCATGTAAAGTACACTCCCAGGTTCTGGAGATTAGCATGTTGACATCTTTAGGATGGCATTATTCTGCCTGCCACATAGAGTGAATAAACCATTTTGACTAGATTGGAGGGCTGCCTAAGAAAGTAATGAAGAAACAAAACAGGAAGTGCAGGTCAAAGCCACATTACAGGAACTTTGGATGCTAGACTGTCTGAATTTTATTCTGTAGACAATAGGGAGCCATTGGAAGTCCTTCACCAGGGTAGTGGCTTGTTAGCACTGTTAAGAAAGATGATCTGATCGCAGTGATCTGGGTAGCTTAGAGGGAAGAACAGAAACCTTTCAAGATGCAATTAGAGTAGTCCAGGCCCAGAGGAACAAAAGTCTGAAACAAGAGTGACAGGAAGGGATGGTGTGGAAAGTCCTGAGCAGTAAGATTCTACAAGAGGTGTCAACCAACGAGACTTGGAATGAAGGGGAGGAGTCCAAGCTTTGGAAGTGACTGACTGGTAAATTAATGGTATGATCTAGATTTCTAGAAAATCAGGAGAGCAAATTTGTTTTCGGGGAAGATGAGGAGTTGAGGTACACTGGTAGAATCCTGGAATAGAAATACAAGTAGAATCGTATTAACTCTGGATACCATCAGTTGTAAAATAAACCAGTATCTTATGTACCACTAAGAAGAAATTAAAATGTGGCACATGCCTTTTTAAATATATACTTTTTATTTTATTGAAAGAGCAGTTTTTGACTTACAGACTTGATGTCTTTTAATTGACATAGAACAAATTGCCCATATTTAAAGTGTACTGTTTGGTAAGTTTTGACCTATGTATGCACCTGGGAAACTATGACCACAGTCAGGGCAATGAACATACACATACCCCCAGGTTTCCTCATGCCCCTTGGCATTCCCTCCCTCTGTCTCTCCCTCCCTCTCTTTGATCCCTACGCAACTACTGATATACTTTCTGTCATGTAGATCAGTTTGCATTTTCTAGGATTTAGGATCAGTGGAATTATACGATGCATATTCTTTTTGGTCTGGCTCCTTTCATTTAGTACAATTATTTTGAAGTTCATCTATGTCGTTCTGTGAATCAGTAGTTCCTTTGTTTTTATTTCTGAGTAGCTTCTATTATATCTATATACCACAATTTGTTTACCCATCCACCTACCAATGATTATTCAGGTTGTTTACAGTTTTGGGCTATTACAAATAAAGCTGCTGTGAATATACATAGATTCTTAAAAGAACATTCCTGTACATAAAAAGGGAAAATGCAAGTGAAATGAATTAGTTGATATTCTTAAATGTCTTCATGTTCAGATTCCAACTTTTTGAATCATTTTTTGACTCATAGTCATCTGTGTCTGACTTTTTTTGACACAGTACCTCCTCTATGCCATCAAGAATGGTATATTTATAAAAGTTATTGGTATTGGCTCTTAAACCATTCTGTAATTATACAGAACCGGCCTAATCGGGACCTTCCTTTGGGAGTGTTGCTAAGTACACCTGAGTCACCACCTCACCCACTCCCTCCTTACTAGAATTTAAAAGAGTCTCTGGGATTTTTTCCAAATCCCTGACACCTGTTCTGCTAGTTTTGAAGCAGATGCTTCTGGTGTTTACATCTGTCTAGGTAGTGACAAGTACATCTTGGACTGCTGCTGCGTCAGTGATTATTGTAGGGCCATCAATTACAAGACACATCTTAATTTCAGGATGTTAAATGTGGGAAACTGTGCAGCTTAAAATCCGTTAGGGCCCTGGCTGGTGTGGTTCAGTGGACTGAGTGCCAGCCTGCGAACCAAAGTGTTCGATTCCCAGTCAGGGCACATGCCTGGATTGCGGGCCAGGTCCCCAGTGTTGGGGCACATGAGAGGCAACCACACATGAATGGTTCTCTCCCTCTCTTTCCCCCTCCCTTCCCCTCTCTCTAAAAATAAATAAATAAAATCTTTAAAAATGTTTAATAAAAAAATGAAATCTGTTAGGTAGCGTAGTTCAACCAGTTCATTCATTTGATGGCTCAGAGCCTGGCAGATTGAGGTCCTTGTCCAGAGCCACAATAAATGGGTGGAAGCTGGGACCAGAACAAAGTGTAAAAGATCCAGCTGCCTTCTCAGACTTTAGTGGGATGGGTTTTGTTTTGTTTTTACTGGAATAGAGCAACTGAAGCAAAAAGAAGGTGATGGAAAGGAGAGTTACATTATATAAGGAAACGACACATAAATAGAAACCCACAACTTGAAGATGGTGAGCAGTTGAATTAATAAGGGGGAAGGAACAACGTTCTTTACCTCCCAACCCATTTTTCTTTCTTACTGTTTGAATTACCTTGTTCAAAACAGGGCTTCTCAGGTCATTTCTCTACTTCAAAAATTTGCAGTGGCTCCTTATCCCCCAACAAAATAAAGCCCAGGCTCTCTGACAAGGCGTGTAAGGAAGGGTCTTCACAGACGTCTTCTGTGCCTTTAGTTCTTTCCTCTCTCCTCCCCGTAACCCTTCCCTCTGGAAACACCGAGCATCCGTGTACTCGCCGACACAGCGTGTACTCTCGCATCTTTGTGCCTCTGTTAGTGCGGTTCCTCTTCCCTAAGAATGACCCTTCCCCACTCGTGTCTACCTTACGACCTTCTCCTTCAACCTCCAAGTCAACCTCTTTTTCCCAGTGTCCCCTCAACCCCTAGACCCCCTTATCTAGTAATTATTTCCTCGTGTGCTTTAAACCTACTTTATACATTATTTCTATTATAACACTTCTCAAGTGGTATTATCCTCTCTGTGTGTCTCGCTGAGCCATGATCTCCTCGTGTATCTTTGCATTCCTGTTTTCTAGAACTCTGCCTGGCGATTAGTGGGGGTATAGCAAATATTAATTGCCTTGAAAGATCTGACTGATACTAATACCTCCAAGGAGAAACAGTTGTGTGAGGACATTGTTATCTCCTGAATGCAATATTATCTTTCTAGGGACTGCCTGTAAAATCTTCTGCAAAAAAAGAAGGAATTGAGTAAAATCTTCATCGTGAGTGGAGGTTTAGGGGTGAGGTGGTATAAAGAGGGGGATTGAAAAGAAAATGGACTAGGGGTCTAAAGAATTCAGCAAGGTGGCCCAGGAAACAAGGAGGAAATGAGACTAAGAAGAAAGCGAGGAAGGAGGAAAGAGGAGAGAAGTGGAGAAGTGGCCGCGCAGCCAGGAGTCCCGAGTCGGAACTTAGTTTAATGGCAGGGGAGTTCCTGGACAATGCTTCCTCACACGGACCTTCCAAACTCCCTTTCCTGAATGAACCCCATTCTGTATTCTTCCCATTACTCCGTCTCTGAAAAGACACAAGTGTGCTTCTCACAACTGCCTTACAATTAGTGCATTGTTCCTCACTGTTTTCTGCGGAAAGCTGGAGGCGGCAGAGTAAGGAGCACGGTGGAAAAGCACTCACCACGCTGGGCATCGGGAGGCCTGGCACACCCCAGTCCTGACGCCTCCAGCAGGGTGTTTAGCTACCCTTCACCTCAGAATCTTTGTCTGTAAAATGGGGTATTAATGTCTGTACAGGCTTTCTTTCCAGGTTGTTGTAAAAATCAAGTAAGTAAAATACTGTAGATGAAAACACTTTGTAAGTGGTCAGCTTGCTCGGCAGATGAAGGTTATGTTACCTTTTTTTGATGAATTAATCATCCAATAGGGAGACTCCCGCTGCCCCTGTCTCCTGTTTATGAGTCCTATGTACAGAGAGGAGGTAACGGTGTTTCTTTCTTGTTAGGAGTATTCTGAAGTCTCAGGAAGCTGGTGTAAATGTTCATGGCCCGCGAAAAAGGCATATAAGAAACCATGGCACTCCCTTTTCAAAAAGAGTTGGAGAAATACAAGAACATTGATGAAGATGAGCTTCTTGGCAAACTCTCAGAAGAGGAACTGAAACACTTGGAAAATGTTCTCGATGACCTAGATCCCGAGGTCAGTGGCCTGGAACCGAGCCTCGGGGTCAGGGATGGTCTGGGCTGAATGACACGGCATGCTCCTTACGCAGTGATGTAGAAATGCCTTGGCTTCAGACGCAAGTTCTGTGCTTTCCCCTGATTGGTTCTGAGTCGCTTATTGCTACAAATTTGTGGAGAACCTCAATAACCACATCTTTAATAGGATATGGCAAATGTATTTCTCAGAAAACGTTTAATGTAAATAAGAAAAAAATAGATTCCATTGGGTGACAAAAGACTGGTCTGACTAGGGGAAAGGAAAGATAAGAGGGAAAGGGAACAGATCTTACCGAATGTCTTCTGTGAGTCACACATTCTGCTGGGCAAAAAAGCCCCTTAGGGAAATTGTATCATCACCATTTCATACATGAGGGGACCAGCTAGGAGAAGTAATTTTCCTAAGATCTCATCCTAGTAAATGTCAGAGATTTTACTGAAACCTGGTCTTTAACCACGAAGGCAGATCTTTTTTATATCTCGTGTCTTTAAAATCCATAAACAACTTGAAATCTATGGTGATCAAGCAACAAACAATAGGTAGATTAGAATAACTAGTGATAATATCAAGTACATTTAAGTGGAGATTTTAATATTTTTGTGAGCTCTTAAAAAGCTAAGTATTGAGTTGGCCAAAAAGTTCATTTACTTTTTTTCTGTAAAATGAAAGACTCATTTTTCATTTTCATCAATAACTTTATTGATTTGGGTAGTTTCAGTATGTCAGCTATCTCCTGCTCTTGGCTTCTAGTCAGTAGAGGCCAGGGGTGCTGCTGAGCATCTTCCAAAGCACGAGACAGCCCCACAGCAAAGAACTATTTGCCTAAAATGTCAATAGTACCAAGAAATTTTGCAAACCACTTTTGACACGTTTGATTAGTCGCAGCACCTTCTTCCTACACTGCACAAATCTTTTCTTCCATGTCAGTTGCATTTTTACCTTTCTTGAAGTAATATAGCATGATACACTAAAAATGTTGCATATCTTCTTCCATCTTCAATATTAAAATGGCAGCACAAAAATTCACCAATTTTGATAAGGTTTTTTTTAATGCACACTGTTATGACAGCTGTCACAATACAATCTAACAAAATTGTTTCAAATGAAGTTAAGGGAAACCAAGCACTTGCCTGGTTAGTTGATTAAACTTAAAGATTCCTTCCTTAAGTGTGAAAACTACAAACAGCCCTTGCTGGTGTGGCTCAGTTGGTTACAGCGTCGTCCTGTGAACCATAAGGTCACAGGTTGATCCGTGGGAAAAAACATAATGGATTTTTGGCCAACCCAATAACTTATTATAGTGTTTGTTGAACAAGCACTTTCTTCAGCCCTGCTGGTATTATCTTAAACTTAGAACCAGAGGCATCCAAAATAATGATTTTACTGTAAATAAAAATGGCACTAAAATCATTTCTATGGTATTCTGATATGCCAGACACCTTGGATATTATATTTTCTTTTAAAAACATAAGTATTCTGTTTGTATTTTTTATTTATAATTTTTTTATTTTTTAATCCTCACCCAAGGACATGCTTATTGATCTTAGAGAGAAGGGAAGGGACAGAGAGAGAGGGAGAGAAACATCAATGTGAGAGAAACATCGATTGGTTGCCTCTTGTGTGTCCCCCGACCAGGGACCAAACCTACAACTTAGGCATGTGCTCTGACCACGGATCAGCCTGTGACCTTATGGTTCACAGGACGATGCTGTAACCAACTGAGCCACACTAGCAAGGGCTGTTGGTAGTTTTCACACTTAAGGAAGGAATCTCTAAGTTTAATCAAGCAGGTATCAACATAATACCGTATACCATAATTTTCACTTTAAGTGCTCGGATGTTTCCCCAGGAGAGGGGTAAGAAATAAGAGAGTGCAGCAATATTGGCTCCTCTGTAGAATCGCCACATGCCTGCCTGGGAGCACCTTGGGTGCAGTTCCAGCCAGACCTTAAGTGGGACCTGTGACGCGGTGAAGGGAGTCTGGCCTTTTGCCAGCACATGTTAGAAGGCAGCTGCAGAAGCCCCAGCGGCTGCTCCAGCCATCTGTGTTCTGCCTGCATGTGTTGGGAGCCCTCCTCTCAGCACAGGATATTAGAGCAAGTAGAGCGTCAGATATGCCAGAGAACCCCATCCTCAGCTCACACCCGCATCCCCACATCTCTGCACAGGTGTCCTTCTCCATGCTTCCCCTGTATACAGCGGGGTGGGGGCAGGTGGCGGGGCACGGATAACAAAGTATCAGTTGGGCAGACACCTTCCTTCCAGCTCACACCTCTGTCTTTGAATCAGAGTGCCCTGCTCCCAGCTGGATTCCGACAGAAAGACCAGACCCAGAAAGCAGCCACTGGCCCATTTGACCGTGAGCATCTCCTCATGTATCTGGAGAAGGAGGCTTTGGAACAGAAAGACAGGGAAGACTTTGTGCCCTTCACTGGAGAGAAGAAAGGTAAGGACCTCCGGTGGCATGTCTTGGGGCAAAGGTGTTCCTAATGCATTGTCATGGAAGATCAGGCAAGGGAACTGACGTAGGAATGGGAAATAAGCCCGTGCATCGGATTCACTATTAGAAAGAATGAAGGTTGATGGATACATGTCTGTGTAGATGTTTGTCCAGACCCATAGAATGTCCACCACCAAGAGTGCACGCTAATGTAAACTAGAAGCTTCGAATGATGTCGATGTCAATGTAGGTTCGTTGATTGTAACAACTGTGCCACTCTGCTGTGGGATATTGATAGAGGAGGTTGTCAGTGTGGGGCCAGGGGCGATATGGGAATTCTCGGCAGTTTCCTCCCTGAACCTAAAAACTGCTCCCAGCCTTGGCTGGGTGGCTCAGTTAATTGGAGCATCATCCCATACACCAAAAGGTTGTGGGTTTGATTCCCCGTCAGGGCAGATACCTAGGTTGCGTGTTTGATTGCTGGTCGGGGAGTATACAGGAGGCAACTGATCGATGTTTCTCTCTCACATCAATCTCTCTCTCTCTCTCTCTCTCTCTCTCAAATCAATAAACATAGGTTTGGGTGAGGATTAAAAAATAATAGTAATTAAAAATTTTTTAAACCGCTCTCCCAAATAAACTTTATTAACTACATAAAAAAGAATCATGGAGGCAAACTAATGAATGCTTAGAGCATGGTGGTACTCAAATTAGTTATGTTAGAAAAAAAATCCTAACTCCCAAAGAAAAAGTTTTGGAAGTGTGAAGTAGCGTTGTACCTGAAAGAGGGACCTGTAGGCGTGAGTGGTTTATCTTAGCCTGGTGCTTCACCTGCTGCCGAAGTCTACTCCACGTCTAGGCGTTGGCTCTGTTCCTGGAGATGCTACCATTAGAGGTCAGTGCAGTCAGTCATTCACTCAGCCAGCATTTACCTCCTCTGCACAGAGCTAAGTGCCAGGTGCTGGGCCCGCAGCGAGGAACACCCTGCCCTGGGAAGGCTCTGAGACAGAGTCCTGAGCTCTCTCCATACTCGGAGTGAGCTCAGAATTAAGACATGAAAATCCTCCTTCTTCGCTCTCGACCCTGAGCCCCTTTGGAGGAAGAAGTGGATACCAGTTGCCTGTCCAGATTCTTCAGCTACGGACAGTAACTTGGGCCCACAGGCACTAACGAAATCACTGATAACCTCATGCCAACCACAGTCTTTTTGGAACACAAGTCAGATCATGTCACCTTTCTGCTTCAAGCCCCACATCTTTACTGTGTTCCTCACAGCGCTGGCAGGTTTGCCCTGCCCACCTCTCTGAGTGCCTTCCCTCACTAAGCCTCAGCCCCAGTATCTTCATGCAGTCCCCCAAACCTGCCGAGTCCTTTTCCCGTCTCAGGGCTTCTCACGGGCTCTTCCCTCTGACCCACATCCCGTTATTTACATTCTACATCTTAGCTTACATTCCTGGGCCTCCAGCTTTCCCTGGCCTCTCTGTCTGAGGCAGACCCCTTCTTTCTGCCTTGACACGCATTTCCTGCTTTCACAGCACTGGGACAGTGTTTATCCTTTTGTTTATTTTTGGTTTTGTGTGTTTTCCACATCAGATTGCGATCTCCACAGTGGGGCTGTGTCTCTCTGGCATCCTGGCGCAGAAACTGACACAAGGGTGGCACTCAGTAAACGTGGGTTCGAATAAATGCCATCCCTGAGCATGAGTATCACGGCCTCTGTGGGTAGGAACACAGCTCCCCCGCCTGTGTGAGTCACAGCAGCGCTGCCTCCGAGCACACAGCACCCAGGCTGTCCTCTGAGCCTTGTTGCATCCTTGATGCATCACACACCACTGATGATGTCATCTTATTAAGAAAGTAAAGTTGAACAGCGACAAACTGGGCAAGTAACCAAGGCTTGCCATTGAGATATGGAGCTCTTTCTATGGCAGCATGGCTGCTCTGGGGCTAACTTAATTGTGAAAGAAAAAATAAATTATAATGTCAAATTTCCAATAAAATTCCAGTTAACATCCAGTATTAGGGTAGTGACAGAAAAATAGAGGAAAGCTGTTATCTTCTGTTCTCAGAGTAGAGGTCAGAGGAGCAACTATGTTCAACTTCCTCTCCATCCAGGTTAACCTACAGATGGCTGACAGGGGTGTTAGGAGCACAGAGTTCCTAACAGAGTTTAGTCTTCCGGACTAAACACGGAGTTAGTCTGGGTAATAGATGGGGACACAAAAAGGATATGCACTGCACAGGTAGCTTAGGAGAAGCAGCACAACTGAGCAAAATGAGCAGAGAACAAGTTTTCTGAACAGAGCAGAGGGGTCGGGCTGAGCAGGCTGCAGGGCCCCAGGAGGGACCAGCAGATGGAGGCTCTGGAAGCAGCAGGAAGATGCCGTGAAGGCCGAGGGAGAGGGGCCACACAACCTCAGCTCTGCATGCCCTGAGCCCTGGGCCCTCAGTTCCCCGGCTACAGTTAACCCTCCACTGTAGCTGTATTCACTGAGGACTCGTTATTTGGACCCCAGGGAGTGGATGTGCAGCAGCAGTTCTGAATACCGATCATTGTGGCCCACCTGTGCAGCTAGTATTTGGAGTAATCTGAAACAGTACCAGGAATCGGGAATTTAGAAATCCTGGTTTCGACTCTGAACCCAAGATCATCTGAGTCAAGAAATAAAATGCTTCAGGCTACAGATACTATGAAAATTAAGTCTGGATAAGCCCCAGTGTCTGAGATACTGTTGATTCCTTGATTTTTTTTTCCTTTTCTATCTTCTGGCCACTCTCCTATTTTGTTTCCCAGTGTGTTTTCTTTATTTCTGGAAAATGTGGCTGCTTATATGATGGTCAAAGGTAGAAACCTGTGGCCAAGATACCCTAGCCTGAGCCACAAGGAATGGGGCCTCTTCGGGGTGCCCACTTCTGCCTAGCTCATGTTTTCTTACCCAACCATTTGAAGATCTGGTGAACCATCAGGAAATATGCAGCCGCTGTGACCAGGGATGTGTCCTGGAGAGTTTTCATGAGGGAGAGGTACTGACTTTGGGTTTGGCCCTTTCCTTTCCCATGGCATGGAGAAGGCCAGACTAGGCAAGGAAACCTGGAAGGAACTTGGGCCCCAGTTGGCTGGAGCTGGAGCCAGCTGTCTGTTCTACCCTTGGTAACAAAGAGGAGAAGAATTGGAGGGGTGAGTCTTTAGGGAACTCTAAAGACTGAAGTGGAGGAGACCAGCTTCAGAGATCATGCCAAGAAGTAAAAGAGAAACCAAGAGTCCAAGCCAGGAGGAATTGGAAAGAGTATGAGAAGGTCTGGGGAATTGCTCTGGTCGCCCTGGAGTGTCTTGAGTTCACCTTTAAAAGCCTGTGTAGGGTGTGGGTGTGCTGGCCTGACTGGAAGTTAGGATGAGGAAGTGTGCCGGCCGACCTCCCAGCAGTGTGATTATTAGTCCAGAGGTTGAGTGGGGTGGGGTGGAGTGGGGTGGGGGCGTTGTAGATATCGGCATATTCAGAAGTGAGTCGGGGCAAAAGAAATGCAGTCCAACTGACAGCATGAAGTGGGAGGTGGTGGCAGAGGACGCGTGCGTGGGAAGCACAGAGCGCCTACTGCTCAGACCTCCACGTCTCTGAGTATGACAGCCCTGGTTTTTTTCTTTTGAATCGGGCTTGCTTTGGTATGCTCTAGAGAGGCGGCTGTGTCCCCACGTCACTCCCTGGTCAAGTGATCCTAGCTGTAACATCCTGCTAGTCTACAGTCTCAGCTGGTGTGAGGAAAACCCTGGAGGATCGCCAGTTTATCCCTCGGGAGTCCTTGGGGCTGTACAGATGAATTGGGCCCGGATATTTGCAGGGTCTAAGACAGGATCACAAATAGAAGCCCGTGTGCCATTTTTCCTCCAAATATTTAAAAGTTAACAAACTATAAAAATATGTCTTCATACAAATATATCTAGGCCAGCATTCTTGGACTTCCAAGAGTTCCACACAGGGATGTCTGTCCACTGCTAGGACCTCAGGCGCATATGGCTGACACCTCAGCCTACATATCCAAGCTTCATTCATACTCACGCACAGGCAGCCTCCCCTTGGCCTGGGGGTGCACATCCCAGCAGTGTGATGTGCTTTCTGGAGGGTGGGCATGGAGAAAGGATTGATGCAGGGCCTGGAAGCAGGCTCAGGCCTCTTTAGGCAAAGAATTCCATAGTCCCGGGCACCTTGGGTGTGGTCTAGCAGGCAGCCTCTATTCCAGATAGGAATGTCCCTTTGTCCCACGACTGGGTGGGGCAGAAGCAATGTGGTGGGGAAGGGCAGTAGGGTACAGCCAAAGGAGGCCAGAGTTGGGCCCTCTATAAAGTGTGGAGTCCATGGCAGGGCCCCCTTGCCCAGGTCTAAGGGCAGTGCCACTAATGGGTGGGTGGGGGGCGAGGCAGAGGCCGTTTCTCTCTGTGTTTGAGGACTGTGGACTCCTTGGCTCTCAGTGTTGCAGAATGCAGGGTTCACCCTCTGACTTTCCTTCCTTCCACTTGTGGACTGTTGGTATTGACACTGGCATCGTCCCAGCCATTAAGGACTCCCAGTTGGATGTGTAGTGACTTCACAACTCAGCTTCTAATGGCCAGAGCTACATTCTCTGGTGGGTCTACTTACCCTAAAATAAGGCAGCAGCACACAACGGTTTTTGTTTTTCTTCTGATTTAAAGGGAGAGTCTTTATCCCCAAAGAAAAGCCCATAGAAACTCGTAAAGAAGAAAAGGTGACCCTTGATCCAGAACTGGAAGAAGCTTTGGCCAGTGCCTCGGACACTGAACTCTACGATCTCGCAGGTTAGTCCTCAGCTCGGGGACCTTCAGGCTGACACCCCTGGCCGTAGCCTTTAAACTTCTTCGTAGCTATCGATTTTATGTAATACCTGGTTGACTTCAACCTTTGTGTGGCTGTAAGACTTGCTACAGGTGACTTGCCCTCGCTGAGCAAACATTTTGCTGTATTTCAGTTCTAAACTGCCCCAATATTCTACCCCCCTATCAAACTCAAGAGTTTCTGGGAGAAACCCAAGAGAATGAAGGTGAAGGAGTGCTGAGAACTCACACAGTAAAATAACAGCCCTTATGCTTTCTAAAGAGCTTTCACATTTGGCACTTCATCACCACGAAATTTCCATGAAGTTCTCGCTGTTTCCCAGTTGCTGTTCCCTTTCGATCCCCACTAAGAGGTCTCTTAAACCTGACGATGGAACAGGCGTAATTTGCTATTAACGTTCACAGTACAGGAAGTGCACATTCAGTCCAACCTGCTTACTTTTCTCTAGTTCCCTAACAACGGCAACAATGTAATAAGGATTCGTATTGTTGTTTGAATTGATCGTACGTGCACGTGCAGATAGAAAAAGCCCAAAAAGTACAAAAGAGTATGTGATGAGAGTCTCTCACCCTAGTTGCACAAGCCCCCTCCCAATTCTTGTATGTCCATCGGGAAAGAGTCCATGCATCCACCAGCATCTCTGTGTACTGATGGGTGCACTTTTTCCAAACGGGATGAAAATGTGGATTATTAGGGTCATTAGGTCATCACGGGAGAGAGGTGCTTTAAAAAACGTTCCTCAGCTTTAGCAAGAATTCTCACGTTTTTATTCCATTGGAAGACGTGTTGTTGTCATCTCCTTCCTCCCAGGAGAACCAGAGGTGCCGTATCCTAGTAGCATGCAAACCGTCCCAGCTACATTTTCACTCCTTCTGCGGTATCAGCCGTCTGGATTAAATTCACATGTTTGAATCCCTCCAGCAGTCGAGGCACCTGTGCCGCACAGTTAGGAAGGCGCTTAGCCGTGACCAGCCTGCTTAGCCCTGTGGTTGCTGTGGAGGGATCACGTTCTGCTTACTGTTCCTCCTCAGGGTTGCCTCCTGGTCTGTACTGGAATTGCCCAAAGGGAGAATGCAGGGCTGGGGCTTAAATTCCCAGGAAATGCCTAAGAAGGAAGAAAGAGATAAACCACTAGAGGGATAATCCCAAAAGAAAACGGTCTTGTTTATTTTACTTTGCCAGCTTCCTCAGCAAGTGCTCCCTCAGCACTCAGGAGGAAGCCCAGCTGGCTGAGTGGCAGCATCTTCGCTAGGGCGTCCTCTCTGGAAGAGGCAGAGCAGCCCCTGAGTGAATGGGCTGCCAGCCTCTGAAAGAGTTCAATGCCCTGCCCCTGTTACTGCGGCAGACCCAGAGCAGAAAGACAGGTAGTTCACCGAGGGAGCAGCAGTTGACCTCCAAGACAGCAACTCCCACAGTGGTCATGGTTCAGTGTGGCCACCACCCAAAGCAATGTAGTTTTCAGCTCTTCTGGTCTAGAGATTTGGTCTTATTATTGCACACAGCAGCAGTCAGATTGGGGCCAGGAAGTAAGGGTTGATCTACTAGCCAGGTTCACGGGAAACAGAAAAAACAAAAATTCAAACTTGGCAATGGGAGCCAAATTGTAATTAGAAGTTATTAGTGAGTATGGGGCCAAAGCAAGATAGGTTTTTGGGATGGTCTCAGTGGCCTGTGCTTATGAAATAGGGCGTTTTCTCCCTAGACAATGCCAGGAACACAGTGACAAATTCTTATTTACTAAGTAGAATTTGTAAAGCACTTAGGACAGTGCCTGACACATAGGAAGTCATTTAATCTTTGTAGCAGGTAAAGTATAATTATTGGTGTGCTGGCCACCTCCCTTCTTCTAGTGTGTAGATTACATACAGTACAGTGACACCTGGTAACAGATTATCTATTTAGGGATCCTTTACCAGGTGGCCACCTGTAATTTTATTACAAAGGGAAAGCTGGCTGTGCAGTTGCAGCTTCAGCCCACCTGGTGTGCCTGCTAGTTTCTCGCATGCTGTGCTGCCTCCTGGTGTGAGTTCCATGTACTACAGGAGACTCAGAATCTCATGCTTATTGAACCTTCTATTGCTGGCCATCTCTTTGATTTCCCACCCTGGGATGCTCTAAACTGGAAGAGGTGACTTCTTTTGGTGAGGCTTGCATTGAAAGAGATTTATGATCCTTTTGCTCTTCGCCTCTGGAAAAATGCATGCCATCATCTCTGTGATGTTAGAGCTTAAAATATGCTTAGACTAAGTCCTGCCTTCACATTTCACCGTTGAGAAAACTGAGGAGTTCAATCTACTTTACTGGAGGTCTCAACAGATTTTCAGTTATTTGGGGCCATAATTGGATTACTGTCCCCAAGATCCTAAATGGTGTCACAGGTATAGGTGTAGAAAGACCTGTGAAGATTTCCAGTGGCCTTGGAAGAAAGGTTTCATATATTTTACACACACACACTATACATGTACCAGACTCTATGCAAGGGAATGGGGATCTGGAGACTTCCTAACACTATGGATATCCTAACATGCTTTCCCAAACTTAACGTCAGTTTACTGATTTTCTTTGCTTTCAGCTGTTCTTGGAGTACACAATTTGCTGAATAATCCAAAGTTTGATGAAGAAACACCAAACTCTAAAGGCGGCAAAGGGCCTGTGAGAAGTAAGTGGACGTATATTCTGTGGTTCTGAGACTTGGGAGCCTCCAGGTCTGCAGGGCGGAGAGAGGTGTGTAGACTGGGCCTCCTAGGGAATCCAGACTTCCGTCTTGCAGGCTTTGAAGGTGGCTTTTGTCAGTTCACCAAGGATCACTGGGGTCGGGGCAGTCAAACCAGAATAGAGTAGTTGATAATGGGAGCTCTGTCTGGCCGCATAACTAATAACAATCAGTTGTTTTCTCCGAAACACTCTTTCTTGGTAGGTCCCTTCAGTCAAAAGATAGAATTGCTGATAGAAAGGTTGCATAGTTCACACAGAATGCAGACAGAGTTTCATGTTTTCTAGAGATGTTTTAATCAACTGTAGTATCTTAGATAAGTTCTTTTCTCTATTCGTGTGTCTTTTTGTCTCAATATGGTTGCTTGGCATTAGAATTTGAATACCCACTTCCCCCAGGGAGCAGGAAAGACACACTGGCAGGGATTTGCTGGGGCAGAAAGTGCCAGACCACTGTCTTCTCATCAGCGTTTCCTGGAGACAGTCCGTTAGATTCTCCCACTTGCTCAGTAGTCACCTTTCAAAAACCTGCTACGTGTCAGGGGTGTTCTAGGCTTAGGTGCAAAGATAAAAGATAGTCACTGCCCAGAGGAACTTACCTACTTCTAGTAGGGACAGACCAGTAATGAGGTAATTTGGGAACAGTGTGATCCAGTTGCTGTGAAAATTCACTGAGGAACACAGCTTTTCTGGGATACATTATGTTTTATTCTCTTGGATGGAAAAGACGCTTCTAGTCTCAGTAGCGTACTTGTAAATCATCATTTATACTGGGTAGTTTACCCAGACAATGAGCAATATTTCTTTTATTTTCTTTTCGGTTTTTTATGCATACAGATGAAAAATGTTCAACCTTATTATGTTTCAACATCAAAGGGTAACATCCTGACAACATGTTGCTATTAGAAGTCTGGTGCATAACCTTCTTGGATTTTATACATACACATACATATCACTAAATTTTTTTAAGAATTTACTTATTTTTTAGAGAGAAGGGAAGGGAGGGAAAAACAGAGGGAAAGAGAAATGTCAATGTGCGAGAGAAGCATCAATCACATGCCTCTCGGACACCCCAGACCTGGGACCCAGGACCCGGCCCGCAGCCCAGGCCTATGCCCTGACTGGGAATCGAACAGGTGGTCTTTCTGTTTGTGGGAAGACACCCAACCCAACTGAGCCACACCAGTCAGAGCCATATCATTAACTTAAAAAAGCAAAACAAGACATTATCTTTTCCCTGGTTGCGTGGCTCAGTTGGTTAGAGCATTGTCCCATACAACAAAAGGTTTCGGGTTTGATCCCCAGTCACGGCACATACAGAAGGCAACCGACTGATGTTTCTCTCTCACATCAATGTTTCTCTCTGCTCCCCTTCCTCTCTCTCTAAAAATCAATAAACATGTCCTCAGTAGAGGATGTTTTTGAAAACATTATTTTTTAGAGCAGTTTTGGTCTTACAACAAAAGTAGGAGGAAGTCCAGGGGAATTCCATGCACCCCCACCCTTCCACAGGGATCGCCTCCCCCGTTGTCAGCACCTGCACCAGAGGCGTGCATCCGTGACAGCTGATGAACCTGCACTGACACATCATTATCCCCCAAAGGCCGTAGTTCACGTTAGGGTTCGTTCTTTGTGTTTTTTATTAAAGCTATTTTTGTTGTTGTTCTGTTACAGTTGTCCCAGTTTTTCCCCCTTTGCCCTCCTCTGCCCATCCCACCCCCAACCCCACAGTCAGTTCCCACATGGTTGTCCATGTCCATGGGTCATTCATACATGTTCTTGAACTAGTCCCTTCCCCTTCTTTCCGCCATTGTGCCCCTCCCTCCTCCTCGCTGGTCGCTATCAGTCTGTTCCATGTTTCCATGCCTGTGGTTCAATTTTGTTAGTTGATTTTGTTCATTAGATTCCTCTTATAGGAGAGATCATATGGTATTTAATTAATTAATATTTAATTAATCATATGGTATTTAAGACAGATTAAGATCATTTATCTTAAACCGACTGGCTTATTTCACTTAGCTTAATAGCCTCCAGTTCCTTCCATTCTGTTGCAAAAGGTAGGAAATCCTCCTTTCTTTCTGCTGCATAGTATTCCATTATGTAAATGCACCAGTTTTTTTATCCACTTATTTACTGATGGGCACTTAGGTTGCCTCCAGCACTTGGCTATTGTAAATAGCGCTGCTATGAACATTGGGGTGCATAAGTTCTTTTGAATTAGTAATTCAGGGTTCTCAGGGTATAATCCCAGCAGCAGAATTGCTGGGTCAAAAGGCAGTTCCATTTTTAATTTTCTGAAGATATTCCACACTGCTTTCCACAGTGGCTGCACTAGTTTGCATTCCCACCAATAGTGCATTAGGGTTCCCTTTTCTCTGCATCCTCTCCAACACTTGTTTATTGATTTGTTTATGATGGCCATTCTGACTGATGTGAAGTGGTATCTCATTATGGTTTTAATTTGCATCCCTCTGATGGCTAGTGATGCTGAGCATCTTTTCAGGTCTCTTGGCCATCTGTATGTCCTCCTCAGAGAAGTGTCTATTCAGGTCTTTTGACGATTTTTTGATTTTATTGTTTGTCTTCCTGATGTTGAGTTGTATGAGTTCTTTATATTATTTTGGAGATCAAACCCTTGTCTGATGTATCATTGGCAAATATGTTTTCCCATATGGTCAGTTCCCTTTTTAGTCTGATGATGATTTCTTTAGCTGTGCAGAAACTTTTAATTTGATATAGTCCCATTTATTTATTTTTTCCTTTATTTCCCTTGCCCTAGGAGATATATTGGCAAAAATATTGCTATGTGGGCCTGGCTGGTGTAGCTCAGTGGATTGAGTGCGGGCCTACCAAAGGGTCGCTAGTTCAATTTCCCAGGCAGAGCACATGCCTGGGTTGCAGGCCAGGTCCCCAGTAGGGGATGTACAAGAGACAGCCACACATTGATGTTTCTCTCCCATCTTTCTCCTTCCCGTCCCCATTCTCTAAAAATAAATAAATAAAATCTTTTTTTAAAAACTACATCATTTTTAAAAATATCACTATGTGGGATAGCTGAAATTTTGTTGCTTATGTTTTCCTCTAGGACTTTTATGGTGTCATGACTCATATTTAAGTTTTTATCCATCTTGAGTTTATTCTGGTATTTGGTGTAATTTGGTGATGTAGTTTCATTTTTTTGCATGTAGCCGTCCAGTTCTCCCATTACCATTTATTGAAGATGCTATTTTTACTCCATTTTATGCTCATGTCCCCTTTGTCAAATATTAATTGACTGTAGAGACACGGATTTATTTCCTGGCTTTCCATTTTCTTCCATTGATACATGCGTCTGTTCTTATGCCAGAACCAGATTGTTTTGATTACAGTAGCCTTGTAGTATAGTTTTATATCAGGTATTGTGATTCCTCCTACTTTGTTCTTCTTCCTCAAGATTACTGAGGCTATTTGGGGTCTCTTTTGGTTCCATATAAATGTTTGAAGTATTCTAGATCTGTGAAATGTGCCATCGGTATTTTAATAGGAATTGCATTGAATCTATAGATTGCTTTGGGTAGTATGGACATTTTAATGATGTTAATTTTTCCAATTCGTGAACATGGTATATGCCTCCATTTATTTGTATCTTCCTTAATTTCTTTCTTCAGTATTCCATAGTTTTCCGAATTTAGGTCTTTTACCTCCTTGGTTAAATTTATTCCTAATACTTAATTTTTCTTGTTGCTATATAACCCTCCAAATGATCTCCATATCTATGATAATCTTGTTCCTGTTCTGCTTGTTTGCTTAGTTTGTTTTTTAGATTTGGTGGCTAAATTTAGTGATGGTTGTGAATTTGTTGCCATTTTAGTGTTCATAGTTTTGATCTTCTTTTTCTTTTTTGTTTTATTGTTGTTCAAGCACAGTTGTCTCTATTTCTGCCCCCACCACTCCCCCTGCCTCACCCATCCCCACCTCCCACCCTAAATTGTAACCCCCTTTGGCTTTGTCCATGTGTCCTTTATACATGTTCCTTGATGACCCATCCCCTGAAAGCCACTGATCTTTTTCTGTCTCCATAGTTTTGCCTTTCCCAGAATGTCATATAGTTAGAATCATACAGTATGTAGCCTATTCATACTGGCTTCTTTCACTTACTAATATGTGTTTAACATTCCTCCATGTCTTCTCATGACTTTTCTTTTAGCTCATTTCTTTTTAGTGCTGAATAATATTCCATTATCTGAATGTGCCACCGTTTATTTATTTGTTCACTCTGGAGTATATCTTGGTTCCTTCCAAGTTTTGGCAATTATGAATAAGTCTGTTCTAAAAATTTATGTGCAGGTTTTTATGTGGCCATAACTCTTCATCTCCTTTGAGTAAGGATCAAAGAGTATGATTGCTGGTTCTTATGGTAAGAGTATGTTTAGTTTTGTAAGAATACATGAAACTGTCTTCCAAAGTGGCTGTATCACTTTGCATTCCCACCAGTAAAGAATGAGTTGCTGTTGCTCCATATCCCTGCCAACATTTGGTTTTGTTATTGTTCCATTTTGGCCATTCTAATAGGTGTGTAGTAGTATCTCATTTTAATTTGCATTTCCCCAATGGCATGGAGCATCTTTTCATATGCTTGTTTCCCGTTTGTATATCTTCTTTGGTGAGTTGTTTATTAAGGTCTTTGGCCCATGTTTTAATCAGGCTGTTTTCTTATTGTTGAGTTTTAAGAGTTCTTTGTATATTTTTAACAATATTCCTTTATGATGTGTCTTTTGCAAATATTTTCTTCCAGTGTGTAGTTCATATCTTTATTCTCTTTACACTGTCTTCCACAGAGTAGAAAGTGTAATTTAATTTAATTTAATGAAGTCTAGCCTATCGAGTCTTTCATTCATGGATCATGCCTTTGGTGTTATATTTAAACATTCATCACCAAACCCAAGGTCATGTAGGTTTTTGCTTATGTTATCTGCTAGGAGTTTTATAGTTTGGCATTTTATATTTAGGTCTGTAATCCATTTTGAGTTAATTTTTGTAAAAGCGTAAAGTCTGTGTTAAGATTCATTTTTCTTGCATGTGGATGGATGTCCAGTTATTTCATCTTTTTTTATTGTATTGCCTTTGTCCCTTTTTCAAAGATCACTTGACTGTATTTATGTGGATCTATTTCAGGGTTCAATTCTGTTCCACTGATTTATTAGTATGTTCTTTAACCAACACCACATTGTCTTGATTATTGTAGCTTTACAGTAAGTCTCGAAGTTGGGTAGCGTCAGTCCTCCAGCTTTGTTCTTCTCCTGCAGTGTTGTATTGGCTAATCTGGGTATGTTGCTTTTCCATATACACTTGAGAATTAGTTTATGGATCTCTATGAAATAACTTGTTGGGGTTTTGATTGGAATTACATTGAATCTAGAGGTCAGGTTTGTCAAGAACTGACATCTTGACAGTATTGAGTCTTCCTATCCATGAACATGGACTGTCTCTCCATTT
>PVKM010019087.1:0-24522 GCA_004027735.1 Carollia perspicillata | reverse complement strand
AGGGCTTTAAATTCTCCATCAGTTAGGTTGGCAGTGTCCTCCTCACCTAGTTCTGAGGTTTTGCTGTGTTCTTGCATTTGTGCCATATTTCTTTGTCTTGGCACACCTGATAGGTTGTAAGGGGGTGGGGCCTTAGGTATTCACCCAGGCAGGGCAATCCTCTATGCTGTGCTGCCTGTGGGGGAGGGGCCAGAGAGGGCACAATGCAGCTTGCCTGCTCATCTCTAGTGCACCTTCCAGCAGACTCTGGAGTCAGACTGGAGGTATCTCCCACTGTGGCAACCCCAGCTATAGCCCACAGTCAGCTGTGAGTCTCAGTTTTCCCCTTAAGTCAGTCCCTCCCTTGCAGCTCTGCCAAGCTCAGCAGTCAGCCCTGCCCCTCGGCTGCCTCCCCATGGTTTGGTTTTTCTGAGTTGCCTGCCCCAAGGGGTCCACCTTACTGGTCTGGTTGTTCTGGATGATTTTTTCCTTTAATTCCTTGGTTGTTGTAGTTCCATGCAGTTTGATTTTCTGGTGCTTCTGGTTGTTTAATGATTTTAGATTTGTTGTTATTCTCTTTTTCGTTGTGCGAGGGAGTGAAGGGTTTCTACCTACACCTCCATCTTGGCCAGAACTCTATAACCTTTTAGTTTCATATAAGCATAGATATATGTGTATATATACAAATATGTAAGTATTTTTACAAAAATGAGATCATATATATATATATTTTGCTGTACTTTTTTACTTATATTTTAAAACTTTTTCTTTGTATCCTTTTAGTTTTTTTGTTTTGTATCCTTTTTAATGACTAAATATTATGTCACCACAATTTCTTGATCAATCTATTGTATATATAATTTTTGTTTATTTTGTAACAGAAAAGTTTTGGTGATAAATATCTCTACAGAAAAATACGATATATGGGTATCTTCTTATGCTACATTTCTGTATGTGGAACTCATAGTTTAAAGGCTTTGGAAAACTTTCAAATGTTGTACAGGTATTGATAGAATATTTCCCCACAGGTGCTCCACTTTGTATTCCTAACAGTAGTGTTTGACAGTTTTGCTTTCTTCAAACACTGATCAGCACTGGAAATTATTGTTTACAAAATCTTTCCAGTTAGATGAGTGAAAATGTACGTGTCTTGAACCTCTTTCATCTGCAATAACCTATTGTATTTGCCCTTTTGGAACTGGCTTTCTTGTACCCTTTGCCACTTTTCCTCCCAGAGTGTGTATGCTGGTAGATGCTAGAGGCAATGTGTGTCTCCCATGTGCTTTGCTGTTGTCCCAAACAAAACCTTCTGGAAAGAGGATGGCCACATTTTAATTAATTTAACTATGATGCACTCTTATTGAATTAAATCCAACAAGTATGTAGTGCCTATTATGTGCCTGGCACTGTGCCGTACAGTAGTCATAAGCTTTGAAATCAGACACTGACCCGAGTCTCAAAGAGCACTTAGTCCGGTGAGGGAAAGAGACAATGTCAACAGGTGATTTAAACTCTCTAGTAGACAAGTAGGTACCAGGTGCTTTGAAAACAGTAGAGAGAATACCTAACCCAGTCTTAGGTAATCATAGAAGGCTTCTTGGAGGAAGTGATAATTTCACTGAGTCCCAAAGGATGAATAACAGTTAGCCAGACGTGGAAATATGTATTGTGTGCTTGTGTGTGATAGAATAGTACTAAGAAAGTATTATTGCAGGATTAATACAACAACATTAACAAAGGTCAAGGAAGCAAGGTAAATGTGTGAAATTGTACAACCTAGATGGCTGGTGTTCACAGTGAGGGGAAGGATAGGTGCTAAATGGGTTAGCAAGAGATGAAGCTGAAAAGTAAGAGGCGGCCAGATTACCTACCATTTCATATTACCTGCCTAGCAGCATGTGTCTTTTCCTGATGTCTCAGAGTTGCCCTCGATGGTTTGCAAACAGTGGAGTGACAGAATCAGAGTTGCTCTCTGGAAAGTGTCTTCTGGCCCCAAAGTAGGGAATGGGTTTGGAGGCAAAGGCAGGGTATTCCTAGAATCTGAGAGTTTGGGAGGCTCTTCAGAAGGGGCTTCAAACCAAGGTAGTAGTAATATGAATGTGGATGAGTAGACAGATTAGGGAGATAATTAGGGGGAATCAATGGTTATTATTTGCTGACAGGGCTGAGGAGAAATGGGGCAGAGATGGCACCTGTGTTTTGGGTGGATGGGGATGCCATTCAATGAGTTTGGGAACACAGAGAGGAACCCGTGTCTTTGAAAAGAATGAAAGAATTTGAAGAATTCAGTTTTGGATATGTTATGTTTGGATATCTATGGTGGCTATAGTACATCACAGTGGGAGTATCCAGTTATATGTTAAGTTGGATATGGGGGAAGCTCAGTAGGGTTTTCAAGGAAAATACAGAGTTTTGAAGTTATGAGCAGAACTCCCCAAGCCCCCAGAATATATCTATAAAATTTTGTGTATTTATTCTTATATATTTATTTATTTATTTTCAGGTTTTAAAACTTTTTATTTGCACATTTAAAAATTGTGCATTCCAATAATTAAAATTATTTTAACAAAAAAAATGGCACTCTGATTAAACTACATTTTACAGCCTGCAGGACACCTTGGACCACTTTGGTTTTACTCTAGATTTCACTGTTGTTCCACCAGGTTCTTCCTTCACCAACATGCAAGTTCTTTTCCTTCCCTGCCAGCTCGAGTGGCAGATGGGAGAGGCAGGTATGGCCTTCATTGTCAGTAGTTCTGATGTGAAAAGGGGCAACACAGTCATTTAAACTGATCCAACCTCTGCACCTTACCAAGTTAAACAGCTGAAAGAAGTAAAATGAGAAGTCAATGCTTGTAGAATGTATGGTGCATATTGGCGGTGCGGGCCTCATTATGATTCGCCTGCTTGCTTCTCCTGTTCAATCGTTTCTTTGGAAGGCAGTGGACTTTTCTCTTGAGTTTCTGTCTTCTTCAATTTTGACGTTTTGAATTTCTCAGTCTCGGCCATATTGGGTTTATCAGACAGACATGGCTGCTGAGGAAGCCGTGGGAGGCGCACGAATGAGAGAAGAGTCCAACCTGCTTGGTGACCACCTCCGTACCTATTCTTATATATTTAAATTTCAGGCACCTTCAAAGTACTCTCCGTTTGATGCAATACACATATCGAGATGTTTTTTCTACTGCTCAAAACAGTTTTTGAACTTGTTAATTTTGATGCCTTTTTGTGCTTCTGCTGATTTTTTGTTTCACCTCTTCTACATCAGCAAAGCATTTCCCTTTGGCGACTTTCGTATCTGGTGAAACAAACAAAAAAAGTCTCTTGTAAGATCAGGTGAATGGGGTAGGGCCCTGGGGGTCATGCCGTTTTTGGTCAAAAACTGCTGAACACTCAGCGTGGTGTGGGAAGATGCACTTGTAAATCACTCCTCATGAAGTGGGCGAATGTATTGAAAGAGTCTGCAAAAAAATTCACTGAAGCTGAACGCAGCCTCTCACAAAATGCCAGATGATACACTGGTACAGATGGGTTCCTAGAACACTCACCTAGTGGAGGAAGCCTGTACCACAAGGGGCCCACTCTCCAGAAGATCATTCTGTTTTGGGGGGTCCCCACCTTATATTAACTCATAAACAAGAATTGCAATCTGGTGTTAGATGGTACTTCCAACAAAAAAAAAATAGATAGAGCAAGAAGAAAAGAGGGGCCAGGACAGAAAGCTGAGGAACTCTAGTATTTAAGGGATGGGAAGGAATGTAGAGACGGAGATGGAGCATTTATAGAAAGATAGAGCATTGTCATGGGTGGTCTTTTAAGAAGGACAGGTGTTCATTGGTGCTAAATGGTGCAGATCAATCACATAAGATTAGAATTTTGGATTTAACAAGAAGAGGTATTTTCTCCTAGTGTAGAGTCATTTCAGTGAAGTGGATGCCAGAGTCTAAAGGGTTAAAGAGGGAATGGAAGGTGAAGAAGTGTAGGAAATAAATGCAGGTGTCTCTTTAAAGAAGATGGATTGTGAAGGGATGGGAAAGATAGTGTGGCAGCTGACACTCCAGGGATGATGACTCAGAGAGGAAGCAGAGAGGGAGAGAGAGGCTGCTGATGTGGGAGGGGCGACACACCCGAGGGCCCAAAACCCTTCACTGTGGGGGAATGATTGGGGTGCAGAACTCAAGAGGATTCCTTATTCTGAGACAGGACAAGAAATTCTGTACCTTTTGTGGCAAGAAAAATAAAAAAGAATAGGTGTGGATAGAGTATTGAGGGAGTTTCCACGGGATGGTTTCTATTCTGCCTGTGGTAGGCAAGATTTTCTTCTGGGCATTAGAGCTGGTAGGGTGGGAAGTTTGAATGCATTGGAGAAGATTTAAATTGTTGCTATGGCTAGTAGAAAAGGGAGCTGAATAGGGATGGATAAGATAATCCCTAGGCAGCACTAGGGATCCTGAGGAACTTAAAGCTGACAAATTTTAAGTGACACCAGATCTGTGTATGGATTTATGATTTTTCCCTCTGACTGAGAAGGCAGACTCCAGGGTTGGGATTTTTCCAGTCGAGTATGACAGGAGGTTGATGGGGCAAGCTATTTGAGGGCAATGCAATTGCATGGTTGACGTGTTTTACCATGGGTTCAAGGCTGGGCAGGGAGAGGATGGTGATAGGAGGGGTTTGAAAGATCAGGAGGATATATAGAAGGGTCAAAGGCATGGGGGCTGGAGTAAGGTTAAAGAACTGGTGCAGTACAAAAAAATGAGCCTGAGAGCTAGCTCTAAGGGAAAGGACATTGCAGTTGGAAGGAATTTTGGATATAAGATTACAGAATTGTGCCAGTTTCAGGAAAGAGTCATATTCAACATATCTAACTGGTCTGATATAAAATTCACATTTATAAACGCTGAGCTAGTTTAAAGAACCTGAAATGAGACTTACATACTATTGAGGACTATCTTAACTACAGTTAGTTGTATCTAGATTATGGGAAAAATAACTGGTACTGGAAGCTGGAAAAAAAATCACTGGCAGAGTAAACCACACACAGCCCTGCTGGTGTGTTCCTGCTGATTCCAGGTGCACATGTCGGGTGGGGCTGAGGAAGGATTAAGGGTTTGAGCCCTGAGTGAAGCATTCCCATGAATGTGTTTTTGTTTTTTAAAAATTGAGTTTAGAGAGAGAGTGGAAGCGGGGTGGGGGGGGGAGAGAAACATTGATTTGTTGTTTCACTCATTTGTACATTCACTGTTTGCTTCTTATATGTGCCCTGACTGGGGATTGAATCCACAACCTTGGCATATTGGGACAATGCTGTAACCAACTGAGTTACCTGGCCAGGGTTCATGAATGTTGAATTTGTCCAGACTGATGATGTGACTTGAGAATAAGGGAAACCATGAGTCTGTTACCAACATTATCTGTGTATGAGAGGCAATGCCTGTCAACATGATTCTAAGGTATTTGGGGGCTAGACAACAGTGACAGGAGGAAAGTGGTATAGCCAGATGGCCTATGTCTCAATACCTTGGGGCTGCTATCACAGAATACCAGAGAGACTGGGTAGCTTATAAGCAACAGAAATGTATTTCTCATGGTTCTGGAGGCTGGAAGGCTGCTGGCAGATTTGGGTGTTCACATGGTAGGAGAGGTGAGGAAGCTCTCTGGGATCTCTCTTACAAGGACACCAATCCCATTCATGAAGGCTCCACCCTCAAGACCTAATCACCTCCGGATACCATCGTCTTGGGAGTTAGCATTTCAGCATATAAATGCTCCCTAGGGAGGAAACAAACAATCAGATCATAATAGCCAAAGCCTCAGTTGGCTAGAATTGTATAGACAGTGGTAGAATCACAGTCTGGAACAGCAGTGGGAGAAATATGTGGGCCCCAAAGATTTGGAAAAGTGAGCCACCATTTGGGAAGATTGCAGGGGACAATGTTGTTTTGAAGAGCCAGGGTTCAATTCAGACAAGAAACAGAAGAGGATATTAAAAGAGATGGTGAAGACACAGTAGGCTGTATTTATCCTAGAGTGGGCAGTTTGGAAGGAGAGAAGTAGGAGGTTAATGCAGGGAGGAGAAACATAAAGCAAAGCAGTCTGACCGTGTGTGGACAGGAGGGGTTTGACATCAGAGAGGGTTAGAGCTCACCTGGCTATTTTGGATGACCAGGATATAAAGTATGAAGGGATTAGTAAGCTGCATGATTTCCAAATACAATCACACCTTGGTACTTGTTGGCTTTAGAACTTGTCAAACCCTGTACTCACCACATTTTGACAAGAAAAAAAAATGTTTCAGCACTTGGTGCTTGCTTGTACTTGCTAGAACTTGTATGAGTTCTTGCAAGAGAACTCATGTTGCCCCACAAGAGACTATGTTTCAGTGCTGAGTTTGGTACTCTTTGGTTTCAGCACTTGTCACAAGTTCCAGAACTATTTAACAACGAGTAGCGGGGTACCACTGTCATTAGTCCCAGCAGTCTTCTGATGGATAGGGGATGAGAGGAGAGGCACTCAGGCTGTGTGGAAGGAGTGAGCCATGGCCTGGAGTGATTGTAATTTTGAGAAATCCCAAGACCGGTCAGCAGGCTGTCATTGGAATTAGTTCCAAATTTTTGACCAAATGTTGGAATCACCAACAGTCTCTTGTGGGACATACACTGTATCTGGTTTTCTACAGCAGAGTACACCTGCAGTATGACTTAATTGTGCTCGAGTTCAGAATAGCATTCTGTCCTCAACTGGAAACCACAAATCCCTTAGTACAGAGCAGGGAACAGAGAGGCATTTAATTGGCAAGCAATGGTTTGGATTAGCGAGTTCTCAGTTTAGTCTGCTATATACTGCCTCCAGGTATAGTGTCAAGTAACACATGGGTCCTCAGTTGATACTTATTCAATAACTGGGCTTCGATTGGCAAAATGGAGTGATGTGCATTTCTCTTGGCATTTCATAGTTGAGTGGTAGGGTGGGCTTAGCCAATATCTCACTTGGGTCCTCAAGTTGTTCCTTGAGGTAAAAAAAAAAAAAAATCAAAAGACCACGGGGAATGCAGTTCATGGTGAAGCTTGAGTATAGGGAAGAAGAATTAGTGGACTCGGGAGTATTATAACAATAACTACATGACAAAATACAAAAAAAAACATGAAGTAGCTTGACTTGCAGATGGTCATATTCCTTCTGGGTTCAGCTCTCTAGTCTGATGCCTTGCACAGACTTAGCAAATATCTAAACATGTTTGTTGACAACTCTTCTGTTGCTTGGGTTACAAGGAGAACATAACAGCAAGTGTACAGATTTATCAGGGCTAGTACTAGAAAGAAATACAATTAACATGGTCCTGTTACAAGCTGGTGGACTTCAAGATGCAGACATGGTACCTGGAGTTGGTTTCTCTACTCACTATGGCAACATGCCCTTCATCCCCCAGAATCCTACTGGAGGAAAAGTCATGAACTAGTTGTTCTTGGTGGAAAGATTTCCTTCCTCCCTCCCTTCTCTCCTCCTTCCCTCCCTCTCCCCTCTCTCCTTCCTGTCTCCATTCACAAATTGCTTAGTGCATGACAGCATTGTGCAAAGCCCTAGGCATATACGGATGACTAAGTCTTCTTTCCTTGCAGAAGTTTGCAGTTCAGTTTGCCATGACCTTGGCCATGCTGAGTAAGGCCATGATGACATAGGCTTTGGTGAATGAAAAGGGGTTGGGTAGAAAAATATATATATTTCTATGACCAAATAGTGTTTATTCCAAAAGTGCAAGTACAGTCGTATATCAGGAGAGAGATCAACATAATTCATTGCACAACAGATTAACATAGAAAACCCTGTGATCATATCAGTAGATACTGAACAAATCCTCATAGGAGTCAGCCATCATTAAAATACTAGGTAAAATAGAAATAGATACTGAAGTATAGGAAAAGATTTTTATGAAAAAGGCAGCAACAAATATTATTATAAATAGGCAAATATTAAAACCACTTTAATTAAATGGGGAACATGATAAGGATGGTACCTATTTCCATTTATTCAAAATTGCGTTTAAATTTTTTTTATTTTTATTTTCGACACTATTATAGGGGTCCCCATGTTTCCCCCTTTGCCTGCCTCCACCTAGCCCCTGCCACTCTTCCCTCTGGGCATCACTACACTGTTGTCTGTGTCTTTGAGTTATGCATATATGATCTTTGGCTAATCCCTGCACCTTCCTTCATTCAGTTTCCTCCTTCCCCCTTCCCTCTGATAGCTGTCAGTCTGTTCCATGTGTCTGCTCCTATTTTTTTGGTCAGTTTATTTTGTTCATTAGATTCCACATATGAGTGAGATTATATGATGTTTGTCTTTCTCTGACTGGCTTATTTCACTTAGCGTAATACTCTGCAGGTCCATCCATGCTGGCACAAAAAGTAAGATTTCCTTCTTTTTATGGCCATGTAGTATTCCATTGTGCAAATGTTCCCACACCTTTTAAATATATATATTTAATTCTCACCCAAGGATATGTTTATTGATTTTATAGAGAGAGAAAGGGAGAGTGAGAGAGACAAAAACATCAATGTGAGGAACATAGATCATTTGCCTCCATATGTACTCCAGCCAAGGATCAAACCTGCAACTTAGGTACTATGTGTTCTGACCAAGAATTGAATCCATAGCCTTTTGGTGTATGGGACAATGCTCCAACCAACTGAGCAACCTGGCCAGGGCTGTACCATAGATTTTTTATCCACTTGTCTACTGATGGGCAGTTGGGCTGTTTCCAGAGCTTGGCTACTATAAATAACACTGCTATGAACTATAGGGGTGCATATATTCTTTCAAATTAGTGTTTCAAGATTCTTAGGATATATTCCCAGAAGTGAGATCACTGGGTCAAAAGGCAGTTTCATTTTTAATTTTTTGAAGAAATTCCATGCTGTTTTCCACAGTGGCTTCACCAGTCTGCATTCTCACCAACAGTGCATGAGTGTTCCCTTTTCTCCACATCCTCACCAGCACTTAGTGTTTGTTGATTTGTTTTAGTTAGGAATCGCGTTGAATCTATAGATTGCTTTGGGCAGTATGGCCGTTTTAATGATGTTAATTCTTCTAATTTATGCTTGCACTTATTTGTATCTTCCTCAAATTCTTTCTTCAATGTTCTCTAGTTTCCCGAGTGCAGGTCTTCTATCTCCTTGGTTAAATTTATTTCCAGGTACCTTATTTGTTGTTGTTGTAATTGTTAATGGGGTTGTTTTCTTAGTTTTTGTTTCTTACTTTTTCTTAGTTGTATAAAAATGCCATATATTTATGAATATTAATTTTGTATCCTGCTACTTCGCTGAATTCATTTATTAGCTCTAGTAGCTTTTTTGTGCAGTCTTTAAGATTTTCTATGTACAGTAAGGTGTCATCTGCAAATAATGGCAGTTTTACTTCCTCCTTTCTAGTTTGGATGCCTTTTCTTTTTTCTTCTTGTCTGATGGTTGTGGCTAGGACTTCCAGTACTATGTTGAATAAGAGTGGTGAAAATATATATCCCTGTTTTATTCTTGATCTTAAGGGAAACATTTTTAGTTTTTGCCCAAGTATGATGCTGGCAATGGATTTGTCATACATGGCCTTAATTATGTTGAGGTATGATCCCTCTAGTCCCACTTTTCTGAGAGTTTTTATCATAAATGATGTTGAATTTTATCAAATGCTTTTCCTGAATCTATTGATACGATTATGTGATTTTTATCTTTCATTTTTATTTATGTGATGTGTCACATTTATCAATTTGTGAATATTGTCCTAACCTTGCACAGAAGGATATTCTTTAGAAGGAATGATATATGTGAAGTTAATGAGGGAGAAATAATCATGGTGTCTTTGAGAGGAAAATGAGAAATCAGCATTAACAGAATTGAAGGTGCATGGTGGAGAGAAGGGCCCAGATTTTCAGGGGCCTAAATTTGAAGTCAGGATGCTTGATTTTTGTCTTCTAGGCAATGGGAAGCTACTAAAGCAAGGATGTGAAATGATGGCACTTGCACTGTAACGACAGTCTTGCAGTGGTTGTGTGAAGGTCCCTAGCATTGAACAACTGAACTGGTTCAGTTATGTTGAAACAGCTGAGACCTTGCTACTCAAAGTATCCTCCGTGGAGTAGCAGCATCAGCATCACCTGGGAGCATGTTAGGAATGCAGACTCTGGGGCCGCACCCAGAGACACTGAAGCATTTCAACGAGGTGCTTGGGTGACTTGTATCTTCAGTGAACCTGAGAAGCATTGATTCTGGGGCTGTGTTGCTCGCTGGTGTGGCATTCTCGTAGGTTCCATGGGATCTGACCTTTTTTCCTTTTCTATCAGATTCACAGACCATTCCTTTTTAAAAAAATGGATAGAACTTTTTGAAAGGCTGATAGGAATTAAAAAAATATTTCAAAGTATGTTTTAATAACTTGAGAAACTCTATCCTTTTAAGCCATGGCTTTTCCAAACAGTCCAGCCGTGGACTGTTAACATGTGAAGGGTTCCAGGAGGCACACCCAGGGATGGTGCCAGCTGTTTCATTTCCTAAGCTTGGTGTTAGGATGCAGGTGTTCATATATCATAATTTGCCATCTTTTGATCAGTGTCAATATTTTAGCATTCCAGTTTATAAAATCTTGGTTAAAAAGTAATGTTTAGTGATCTACTAAAGAAAATAAAAACTTTCATCCAAAATGGCACCTCCAGACCTGTGTCAGGGGTGGGAGGAGAATCTAAATGATGGCGTCAGTATTTATGTAAATGGTAATCATTGCATTTTCTCAGTGCTCAGTAAGTACTGTTTGGGGGCACTTGCTACATGCTAGACACTGTTTCAAATGACCCCTCTGGGTGGTAGGGCCTATTATTTATCTCTGCTTCCTAGAGATATGTTCATATGTAAATAAACCTTTAATGTGTGAAGATATCAGACACTTGTCCCAAGGCTGCCAAGATATTGGAGGAATGAGGATTTGAACTCAGTTCATAGAAACCCCAGGTCTACATTTTGAAACATTACACTGTAGTGTAATATATAGCCTCTCTGTATAAAGAGACATAGATTTAGATGGAGGATGAAGGATCTTAATGAAATAAATGTAGTCTCTTTCCTTGGCTAGGTCAGACAAAAGCAAGTGCAACACATTTTTGGCCTCGGAGTGATATCTCCTGTAGTATGTGCTAACTGTCCTGTGCACACCTGAACTTGTGAAAATGCAGTTTGGAGTTAGAAATGAATGATATTGAAAAAAATGTCCCCAGCTGAATTTAAAATATGGGGAAATCCATCCATCCAATTATGAGCCACTAATTAATTTGCTAGTAAATTCACTCATTAAAAAAACAAACTACCTGAAAAAACTATACCAGAGGATTCCCCTCCCCCCATTTGCTGAGACTGAACTTGTGACTGTCCTTCAAGACCCAACGAAATGTCATTCATCCGTGAACCTTCTCCATGGCCCTTCTTTTGTTCTCATCCCCTCTACTTGTGATGATGATAACAGTGAACACTTACTGAGCACTACAGCTTATTGGACATGTTGTGCGCACTTCACTTATTTTTATCTCCTTCTAGTAACCTTCTGGAAGGTTATTACCATCCTCATTTTACAGAGGAAGAGACTGAACTGATGTATTTTGAGATTAAGTATATCTGACACCATAAGTAAACAGTGGCAGAGCCAGAATTCAAATCCCAGAAGTCTGACCCTGGAGCTGGACCCTCATCATCACTGAGCTATCTGCATCCCTTGTCACAGTGATTCAATTGTCCCCTCTTTCAACTCTTTCTGAATCATTCCTTTCAAGTATTCAGGGTATGCTGCATACTGGGTGCTGTTTCGGTGCAAAGAATGCACTGGTGAAGAAGCAAAGGTGCTTCCAGTCTGGTGAAGGGTGAAGGACAAGGTCCTCTGGAGAGTGAGAGAGGCCTCCATGTACGCCTGTAAGGAGAGGGAGTGAATCCTTTCCAGAACCAACAGCTGGAGGGTAAAGTTCATTAACTGGGAGGAAAAGCGAATCCTGGGGTGGGGAGCTGAGCAGAGTGTAGACCATACAGCTTTTTCTGAGAGCAGGAATAATTTGGGTTGCAATTTTACTATGAAGGTAATGGGAGCCACTAAATGATTTTAAGGAAATTGGGAAAACATTGATTTTAAACAATGTTCATTTACATATTTATGCTTTAGATTAGGGTCAATGAATGACTTCTAAGAAACGAATTAGCCATTAACTTCATGTTCAGAAAGTCTCATTCAAGAAGTTTTTAAAGAATAACAATGAAAGACATTGGGGGAAAAACAATAAAATGTAACACTTTATTATTATTTTTATCTCAGAAGGAATTCACCAAAGGTTTCATATTATGCTATGGCATCTTTAATTATAAAAATAAGCAAATAAAATAACTTGCATCTGTCATTACCATGATATGTTCATAACCTTTATATGCACATGGAGCTTAAAAATGTAATTTAACAATAAATAATGACATATACCAGATATGCTCACTGTTTATTCCAGTACTCAGCCAAAAACCTAAATATCATTTAAATTATAAATACATAATGCAAATATAATGGCACAAAAATGTCTAAAGTGCAACCAAATCACGAGAGAAGAATCATGCAAACTGGTCTAGGTCAGCCCGAATCACTCTGTGCAGGGAACACAAGATGAAGCTTGGGAGGTTTCGGGGCAGTTGAGGGGTGGGATGGTGAAAGAGAAGCAAAAAACTAGCAACACTGTGGGAACTGCTTCTTTCTGGATGTGTAGATATATGTATTAGAGATACATATATAAATATCACTGTGGGGAAAAAAAGGGGGGATTACCATGGTGTGAAGAGGTCACAGCAAAAAAAGAGAATCTTCGGGACTGAAGTAAGAGAGAATTTTGCTAAGAATACTCATGTACTACTTGTCTCATTGGGGTCCTGGTTTCGTGGGTTTGCGAAATGGACACAGCACACACACTTGAAGAGCTTTTCTGGTTGGGAGGAGTCAGCCTTGCCTGGGGCTGGGGGGTGGGGGAGGGGGGAGGGGAAGAGTCAACTTAGAGTACGGTCTACCTGATTTCCAAGAGGCTAAGGCAGTGTCCATATGTTTGGGGACCTGGGGATAGGGCAGTTCTGAGTATAAAAATGCTCTTAACAATCTGATGTCAGCACGCTTAGAGGCTGTGTGGGGACAAAGGCAGCAATGCTTGTGCTGCTGCTGCTGGGTCTGCTGCAGTCGCTCTTGGTCCTTGAGCAGCACGGTACTGGTTTTAAAGGCTTTATGGTAAAGTTGTATTGCTTTTCATTTTTCTGGATATGTGCCCTCCCTCCTCCCACCAGGATCCCTATCACTCGATTTGATCAAATCTTGAGTTTAGCCTAGTGAGAGTCAAGCACCAATAGTTTCTACCTAAGCGAGTTTGGAGTGGCCCCTACAGTCCTACCCCTGCTCCCTCCTCCTCTGTCAACATTGACCTTGCTGGGCAGTGACACTCATAATGGACTGTTGGGTTCAAGGACAGTGACCCTGAGAAACTACTGTTGTTCATAGATAGGTTAATCACTTGGCTTTGGTGGTCGCCATCTTGTAAACATCACGGCAGAAATGATCCAACCACCAGCTCATTTTTTCTTCCTTCCTTCCTTCCTTCCTTCCTTCCTTCCTTCCTTCCTTCCTTCCTTCCTTCCTTCCTTCCTCCTTCCTTCCTCTCTCTATGCTTCCTTCCTTCCTCCCTTCCTCCTTTCCTTCCTCCCTCCCTCCCTTCCTTCCTTCCTTCCTTCCTTCCTTCCTTCCTTCCTTCCTTCCTTCCTTCCTTCCTTCCTTCCTTCCTCTTTCTTTGTCTTTTCCTTTTGTAATCCTACAGAGATGGCCCAGCTGCCAGGACTACTTTGGCAGGCAGCGTGCTACAGGACAAAAATGTAAGAGAAGTCTATTAAGGCTGGACAGCCCAGGGTTATTTTTACCCCCTCAGCCCCGAGTCCCCCAAACTAAAGACCCAAAGGCTCCTTGACTCATTCCTGTTCGATTTCATGGAAAGTCTCCCGCCCAATCATCAGTTCGCCAGAGCACCAGGCACTGATGAAAGGTGGTGAGTCAAGAACTGCCACGTCCCAAGGTATCGTAGGCCTTATTGCACTCTTAGTGGGCCAAGCCAAAGGGATGTTCTTTTTGGTTCCTGTCATTCCCAGTTGGATGTGACAGAGCTGTTTCAGGATAGGTCTAAGTCAAGATTAGCCTCTGGGTTGAGGTGGGCTGGGAGATTAACATCTTACCTGGGGTCCTTCAGATAAACCTGTGGGTTTTTCCTATCTCATATAGGCCCATCTTAAGTTTTGATGTTGACTAAAACTACTTCTACCCCCTTAGTTATAAAAAAGGCCACAAGGAGCATTTATTATGTGGATATCTGGAAGTGAGATAGTTATTCCATTCCCAGGAAAAGAAAAATAAAGCTAAGTTACAAAACTAAATCTATATGCAATAAAGTTATTATATACTGCTTTGTTTAAGCAGAGTCCTCTGGAAATTTATGTACAGTACATTAGTTTTCAGCTATTTATATTCCACAGTTAGACCTTAAGATTCTCTGGTTTTAAGACAATTGTTAAAGATACTTTTAAAGCTCTGAGCAGTTACAGTACATAAAGATGTTAGCTTTTTGTTTTTCATTAGATGCAAGAAGAGGCAGGCTCAAAGCCTAGGGGGATGGCCAGGCTTGAGCAATTTGGTAAATGTGTTGGAAAGGAAATTAGACATTGGAGGATCAAGACCATTAAGACACTAGCTCATGAGAGATCAAGAATTCAAACATGACATTCATATTCGTCCATGGCCAGCACAGATTCATAACACGAATTCCATTTAACATCTTTATGAGCATTTCAGACATGCATTTAAATTAAGTTGCTTCTTATCAGCTAACTCTACTGGGGCAACCATTCTATAAAGGGCTCCACATCTTCAAATTACAATGGCTGGGGGATCACATGAATGTTGTGTGTTTGAGAGTAGTTTGGAGGGGAGCTGGGAAAAAACACGGTAGAGGAAAGGAATCAAAGAAGGTCTTTCCTCCTGAGGAGAGGCAGAGAGATCACAGAGAATTCTGTGTGTGGGAATGTTGCCGTGGCGGAATGTTGGGATATTGGCGACAGAAGCCTAGTTTCATGCAATTTTCTTTAAGGGGGCTAGAAAATAAGAACTACTTAAAAAAAAAATCAAAGCAGGCACAGTACACTCAAAGTTGGTGTGTGAACACCCTTCAATGATGCTAGTTTGGTGAGGTTGTGCACACCTCTCCCGGGTTATGCACCCTCATGAGAGGTGCGTTTGGTGTGGGAGGGAGAGGCCGCCTCACCTCGGAGGTTCCTGAGGAGGACTTTCAGCTTCTGGGGCTCACTGGTACGCCTCCTGTTGAAGTCAGCTCGCGGTTGTGTTTGGGCACAGTGATCTGTCTGCAGGATTTGAAAGAGGCTGGCCATGTTGGGCCCGATCTTCTCCATCAGGCTGTCTCTGATTGTGCTGACAGTGTCCCCGTCGCACTCCAGGAGGCTGCGCACGAGTCTGTTGTAGTATCTGCAGTAGGGAAGAGAAAACGGGACACGTCATCAGTGAGAACGGGTGAGACCGGGCTTGCGTGGGGCTCCAGCTGATGCCGTCCTGAATGGCCAGACCTGGTGGACCCACACAGATAGCAGACAGCTTCCGATTTTTGTGCCATCTTCTTAGTGTGAGTGCTTCTTGGACTCACCACCCAGTGCAAGACAGGTCTGTCTCCATGTTTAGGGTTCAGGGCCTTGACTTTGGATAGTAGGCTGTCAGCAACGTATAAAAGTTTTAGAAACAGAATTATAGGGCTGGATGGGACTGGAGAGATCATTTAGTGGCTATTTCATCATCTCGTTTTGTAGGCGGGACAGCTGAAGTGACTTTCTAAGGTAACACACTGGGTGAGTGGTAGAAGCGGACTTAAGTCAACTATCATGAGCTGAGCCCGACACTCAACACATATTAATAGTCATAGAACATCCCTTCGCCTTTCTTACACAGCCCTGCAGCTCCCCTCCCCTCTGACAGGTGTCAGTCTCTTCTCTATCTATGAGTCTGTTTCGATTTTATTTGTTAGTTTATTTTGTTCTGTATGAGTAAGATCATATGGTATTTGTCTTTCTCTGACTGGCTTATTTTACTTAGAATCACAGTCTCTAGGTCCACCCATGCTGTCGCAAAAGTGAAGGGATTAAGAAAAAAACAACTCAACCAAGCAAACAAAATAACCTCATAGACACAGATAACAGCATGGTGATACCAGAGGAGAAGGGGGCTGGGGGAAAGGTAGAGGAGGGTAAAGGGGAGATGAATGGTGATGGAAGGAGACTGGACTTGGGGTGATGAACACACAATACAGTATGCAAGCGATGCGTTATAAAATTGTACACCAGAAACCTATATAGTTTTATTAACCATGCCACTCCAATAAATTCAATAAAAAATAAAATAAAAATTAAAAACCAGTTATTACACATATATTTGTGGTTGTTTTGATGCCTCTTTGCAATTTTCCTATTTCTTGGTGTGTGTTCAGGCATATAGGCATATGAGTACACATTCAGACTGAACTTCTGTCTTTAAAGGAATCTCCTGTCTTCAGTGTCAAAATTCTCGAAAGGTATATTGTAGTGAGAGGGCCAAATCCCAGGCAGTGAGCACATATAAATGGAAAGATCAGTGGTTGTTAATGGTTTGTGCTTCAATAATTCCAGGAAGCCTTATCTCACTGGTCTAGCTTTAACTGGCCTCTTCCTTTTATTTTTTTTGTTTTTTTTTGGACATTTTATAGGTATTTGGTTAGCATCACAGAGGTCAGCATTTCATGCATTTGTTTTACTGATCAGACTCTAACCTTATTGAAAGCAGGGTTTGAATCCTTGTTCTTTGTATTTCTCTTGTGCCAGCATCATAGGGCAATATTGCCCACTCACTGTTGATTTGTTGATTTAATTTTGTGGCCACAGAGGCAAGGAAGCTCTAAAAATGTAACTCTCTCCCATAAGGTGTGATTGCCACAAGAAAAATTATCTGTGGGTCTGGTAAGTTTTACCCCAAATTCTGTGCTGGGTATAAATTACCTTCATCTTCGGTGCAAGTTCTTCAAGCATCCCAACCACCACAGCCACGTGTCATGGCTCAGAAAGAGTTACACTGTCTAATATTTACAACATATAAATGATTCATCCTGTGGTTTGGGAAGACGGTCCAGGTATGTTCAAATTTGAGTTGGGATATGTTTGCTCCATTTTGAGGTGGTGACGGTTGTCAAAACCCATTAGCTCCATGTCCACTAATAAGAGACTGTCCTGGTGACAGGTATTTGCAGAGTTTCTGTGGAGAGACCCTTTCCTCGGAGGAAACTGAGGGTCATTGGGGCCATAAGATCTTCTGTGAAGAGAAAGCTGTTTATTTTTATGTCACCTCACAGAGCATAGCATCAAGCATCTTTCCAGAATAACTTAACCCCCCAGAGAGGCCCTTTCAAGGATGAGCAGTAAATAGTGTGGAATATGGGTAATGAAGCAAAGCGGTCACCCTTCTGTGAGTGAGCAGAATGAATCTGGGGATCAAAAGAGAAGTGTCCTGTCTGGGTCTCAGACATAGTCCTGGTCCCATCCTTCCCATGCAGAGGGCTTATATGCAGCTGTTTTTCAAATTGGGATTCTCTGGCACAGAAACACATTTTCCAGCCCTTTGGAACTATAGAGCATATGAGTCAAAGCAGGTCTCACTTGGATGGGGAAGTGGGTAGAAAAATGGTTTTGGAAAAACTGAGGATGAGCTCCTTTGTACCACTAGCTTCAGAAGTCTGCATACTCACATAGATCCCCAGGCGTGTCTTTACTTGTGGGCTCTGCTAGGTCATGGGTCCCCTGGACCTCTGTGTCCAGTTCACAGGGGGATTGGATCTTAGAGAATGAGGTTTCTGACCCTTGCTTTCCTGTCCCCCAATATGGACTTGATGACTCAGAAGTTAAACCTTCCACTTCAAGAAAGAGCTATTCACACCAGATGACCTCCCGAATGGGTTGGAGAAGACGGTCTTTCCTTAGATCAACATGGCAAGCTCTTGTCTGGCTGAAGAAGTCTTTGACATCAGGAAGGAAACGCAACTTCGTTAGCTGGCCTGGCCTGTTGGGGGCCAGCTGAGTCGCTCTGGCCCCATTTTGTCAAACCTACTCTCCCTCTCTGAGGGTTTTTGCCTTTCCTGTTGCTTTCTCTGCTAGCCCAGGTGGAACATTTGCACTTGGTGTTTCTTGACAATGGCCTTTGCTGGCCTGATTGCCCTTAGTGACTCCCCCCAAATCTACCCTTAGCTCCTCTCATGGACCTTTATTAACACAACAAGGGCAGGCTAAGGAAGCTCCCTGGAGTAGAAGATGCTCATGGATCCATTAGCTGTTCTTCCAAGTGTGGGGAATAATCTGTCAGCTTTTCCATTTGCCAGAGCAAGCCGTAGGTTAACCCCAGGCATCTCTATTAAGAGCTGGCATAAGGCATTGACCTCTGGAATTGTGTGAGTCAATGAGATAGACCTTTCCTAACTATAAGCCACTAAGTGAGAGTAGTGAAGAGATTGTGTCTCTAGTAAAAGTTGCCTTAGCAATTGTTATATAGTTCGTGAGCACTGTCTTGTACCAAGTAAGCTGAGTCTTCTCTTTGAGAAGAGAATGTACACAAATCTAATTGTTGCTCACCCTGGGGCACATTTATTCAATTCTGCTTGGTATTCTATTTTTGGATTTGGATGTAGCCTGGCTGCCATTTTTGAAGTAGAAATCAAATAGCTTGGCTCAAGGTCATGTGAGTTCTAGGCCCAACTCTGTCATTTACCAGCTGTGTGACCTTCAGCAGGTCACTCCCCTCTCTGGGCCTCTGTTCTTTAATATGTAAAATGAGGCAGTTAATCTAGATAACCACTATGGTCATCTTTAGCTGTGACATCCTATGTTTCTAGTGTTTGACATATATGTTCCTTCTCAATTTAACAAAAAAGACAAATAAGCAATAAACCAAACAATTAAAAAACAAACAAAAAGTGAAGCCCTGTCTTAGGCCTACCTTTGCAGGAAGAGTTAGAACTATCTAAGATTTCTTTCCTCATCTTTAGGGGGGGTGGTGGGGTCTGCTGCAAAGACCTGGTGGGCTAAGTTGTTGGGCCACTCTGCCAAGAGGGACTTTTAAAAGCGTGTTTCTTCCTTCCTACTTTAAAAATTCCATCGCTAACTTTTTTTTTCTTGTGAAAGAATAAGATCAGATATTCTCCATAGCTACTGTTTCAGCCATGCTTACCCAAATACACACATACTGCCTAGGAACGTTCTGTGTGAGGTTTATAAATAGTCTTTTGTTTCCCTTGATCAATATTATTCTTCTGTTTCCTGTTCCCTATCCGTGCCCTGGAGAGCTGGAAGCTTTGTCAGTTTTCCCACTCTGGATGTGGATTGGTCTAAGTCTTCCCAAGCCTCCCGCTGTTCAACCTGCCTGATCAATTTTGCCTGCTTTCCTCCTGGTTGGAAGTGTCGTTTGCAAATTCAGCCAGGGGACACTCCAGCTATGCTTTCTCTTCTCAGTACATTTTGCTCAGGGGAACCTTCCCTGTTTTGGCTCCTGGTCCAGTCACAGGCTTTTCGATTCTCCCAGGCCCAAGTCTCAGGCTAGATAAGTCACAGGAAAGTGGAATGAACCTGTAACTACTTCCTTTTGCAGTTCGGTGCCAGTTGGCGTGCGTTGGCGTGTATCTGTGGTGGGACAGAGGCTGGGAAAGCAGGATGTTTCAGGAGGGCGAGGAGCTTAAATAGAGCAAATTAAGCCCAGAATGGAACCGGAAATCTCTACAGTTCTCAGCAGGAATAATATTAGCCCATGGACGTGAAATAATTGGAGAAAGGTAAAAGTGGCATGGAAGGTCCTGGTTTCCCAGGGGGTGGCCACTTTTCCCCATTTTTCTAATATTTGTGATTCCCCTAAGATTAAAGTAAGAGATAACAAGACCCCTTGTGACCATTTTCTAAAGGTGATGAGAAGACACTTAGTGAAAGTAATAATGGCCTGATTAAAACGAGTACTAGCCTCTTCTTAGATAGGCAGGGTCACCAGTCCAGAATCCGAGTCATCCTTTCTAAAAGACCTCTCCCTTCATGATGGAAGATGCCGCCTCAGTTAAAACAGAGAGTTTAGTACCACCTCAAAATGGCTTTCATGCCATATTATAGGTCATGAATCGTCACCAGATCCTTAATGAGCTAAGCTTGTAATAGTGGCTCTGCTAACATATCCCTGTCCCCCAGCTACTACACAAATAACATCCTTTCTCTGTAGCCCCACGTCAGACTAAGAATTCTGTATATCTCTCCCTTATGGTGAAAGGTGTCTCCAGCAATTAACCAGGTTCTTTTTTCTCCGCAGATATAATAAGAATCTTCCTAGGAGAGAATTTTAAGACTAAGGTCAATATGAAGAGACAGGCCACTTGAGATAAATGCTGGATTTGATTTTGAGGAAATCAGTTAGGACCCATGACAGAGTGGCTTCCAAGGACTGAACAAACCATATTTGTACACTGATACCAGATTCTGAAGAGCGCTGACCTGTAGTTCAGAGTGAATCAGACATTTTGCAAAGTTTCAGTGACGGGGGCTTACACTTTCCCTAAGGAGGAGGTACTTTTCTCATCTTCTAGGTGCCTTTCTGTACATGCCTACACCACTGGGACGCCCCTGAACTACTAGGTTGTGGCCACTTTCTGAACAAGGGTGGCAGAGCATGGCTAGGAAATTAATCAGGGTCAGTCTGCATTAGCTCTCAGGTGGTCAGAATAACACAAACAGGACTGATCTTTGTGAATACGTGCCAATTTGGTTGGAGAGTCAAAGAATCATAGTGCTTCAGGATTGGGAGTCAAATTTTAATTCAGGGTCAGGGGCATCATAGTAGGCTGAACTTGACTACTGGCTGGCACTGCCCTTGCTATACCTCCACACTAGCCCCATCACCACTTCTGTTAACTTGGTCACAGATGGGGAAGCCTGGGTCTCGCTAGAGACTTCTGAGGTGATGCAATGAGGGTGTTAGCCATCACCCATGCTAGGTGTTTACTCTGGGCTGGCGAGGACAGTGCGTTAGGGCTACAGAAAAGCATGATGCTGGGGTAATACCAGCGCAGTGGCTTTGGGTGGCATTAGAATACCAGGATGAGCATGTGATCAGGACAGTCACCAGAATGTCATCACAGGAAATCTTGGTCTAGAGGAATGAGATGTAACCCTGACCTGGAAGGGAGCATGGGTGTTGTCCAGTCCAGCCACTTCACCTCTCACAGAGGAAGTGGCAGTCCCAGGAAGGGATGGCTTGCTCTGGGCCACCTAGTGAAATGCCTGACTGGGCTTGGGGCGGATTCAAAATGTGTGCAGCTTTAAAAGACTGCATTATGACATTTGACCAGGGTTTTTATAGTGGCCAATTGTACTGTGCACAGTCATTCAGCCAAATTGATGTCTCAAAAGCTTGTTTCCATAAACTTCATAATTCCCTTCAGGCTTATGGCAAGAAATGGACCATGAAAATGTACCCAGGGATGCTGCAGATGAAGCTTTCTATTAGCTGCATGGGAAGACTTTTCCTATAACAGAGAAAAAAATAAACCCAGCCTGCTTGAGCTGTCACAACCAATCACAAACACATTTTTCCTGAAAAAGCTGGGAAGGCTGCAAGCTAAAATAAGAGCATGACTGTGGCAATTGAACCCCCCTCCTGTGTCTGGCTCTGCCAGCCAGCCACTCCCTCCTCCACCCTCACTGCAAAAACGTGGACTCATTTCATACCTGTTGGAGAAGTGATTGGGCAGCTGGACGACTTCCGTGATGGCCTCGGGGTTCTGCTTGGCGATGCTGCACACGTTCAGCTTGGTGTAGCACTCCTCCTGCACCTCGGCAATCATCCTCTGGAAAATGGAGCACCTCCGAATGGCAAGGAAGACCTTGGCGGTGACCCCGTTGGCGATGCACTTCAAGCTCTCTTTGACAAATGCTTTTCCCTGCCAAGGAAAGGGGTAGGAGGAAAAGCTTTAGCTCAAGCCGACGACAGAGGACAGGGCATACAATGTGTGGAACTTAAGGGGGCTCTTGGCACTGTGCTATGGCCATCTGCGTGTCCTCGTAATGAGAAAACTGTATGCATGGCCAGGATAAAAAATGTCCCTACTCCCCGAGACTACCTTGAGAGTGGAGTTCCACAGCAATGAAATGAGACGAGAGAGAGAGAAAAAAGAAAGAAACCATAAACAATCACCCTGCAGCTTAAAAATAGCCATGATATGTCTTTGTATTCTTGGGATTGAGACTTTTGATAACTCAAGCCATAAGCTGGTATGCTAGGTCATATAAAACTTCTTTGTTAGAAGAACATTTTTATTTGCTCTTGAAGAGGCAAAGGTTTTCTGTTCATCACCGCTCCCTGGTCACACAGCCTCTGTCAGCATGTTACAACTGGGTCCTAGGCTGGGGGGGTGGGGTCTTATACACAACATAGATCCAGGCCTAAAGTGTGTGTGTGTGTGTGTGTGTGTGTGTGTGTGTACACACTGGAGATGAGGATTTGAAGTGGGGAGGCTAAGAAGGAGGGCTGGTTCCCTATAAGACTGGTTCGTAAGAACAATAGTCCAACACGCTGTGAAAGACCAGCAGCTAGTGGGAGTAAAAGGTCAAGGTCTTATTACCTGAGTGTTGAATTTAGCAGCGCTGTACAAGAAGGATTTACAGATGTCATACATCCCATCTGTGTCACAGGTGGAGTTTTCCAGGCATGCAAAAGCCCCACAGCCAACCTGCAGTGCAGAGTTGAGGCAGCGGACCACTTCAGCTGAAAGAGACAAGGCCATCCGATCTGGGTCAGACACTGAGGTGGTTCCAAAGGGTCAAGCCGGTCTGCTGGAAAAACTCAAGGACACGGGGTCAGGAGAACTTTACTGTAGATGTCTGTGATGGGTCCGAGAGACAGACCCATTCAGAGCGGGGAGGCGGCTAGGGTGAGAAAGGGTGGGACAGGCAGATCCCCCTGGCTTGGAAGAGCCAGAGCACATGTGGGAGAGGGAATGTGCTTTCCCACTGAGACAGACACATGCTCTTGTCTCACCGCGGCCACGCGGTTTGGGCGGCTGGAGAGGAAGGCTGGACCGGGTGCCCACAGAGCCGGGAGCAGCGCTGCAGAGCCAGCGGGCGGCACCCAGAGACTGAAAGCAGGGGAGGCCAGAGCGTTCAGAGTGAGGAGGTGGAAAGGCTCCTGAAAAGGCACTCCAGAGAGTAAGAATGGAATTTTGGTCTAAATGGCAGAGAAAATTTTGCCAGGAGTCTCTTCCGAGGGCTTTTAACTTACCTTCATATTGGCAGAAAGGAATCTGAGCCGTTCTTGTTTCACCCCAACCCCCTACCACAGGACAGTGCTTATATATAATGTCTCTCATGTTAAACGCCCTTTTTTTTTTTTTTTTAAAGAAAAGAGTAACACAGGTGTGGAATAAAAAGGCCAAGGCACCCCTTGTGCAAGACTGTAAGAAAACCACAAAGAACTTGCATGAGGCTTTCTACATTCTGGATAAGATCCCATAAAAGTAATTTCTCTCCTACAGAAGGGGGGTGTTCTGGCAGGCAGCTCTGCAAGAAATGATCTGCGGCCTTCATACCGTAGGATTCTCCTCCGAGATCAAAAGCATGGTTCAGTTAGACTCCCCCTCCCCCTCCCACCACCCGCAGCCTCTGGGATGTTACAAGTCATTTCCCTAATTATATATTTCTACGGGTTCAAATTATAACTTTGCTTTAAGCAGTTTTAATATGCATTGGGGTTCCTATTGTTTTAGGCAAGCTCGAATTGTGAATCACTGCATCTCTATAGCAACTAAGTACAAAAGGAAGTGAAGCAAAGCCCTTCTAACGTCAGGGACCTGCTCTTGCGAGGGGGGCGTCGTCTGCAGCGTTTGGACACCTGCGATCCCATATTTGCTGACAGTTGGGGGAGCGAGGGCAGCAATGGACGAGGAGCAAGGCGGACGAGCAAAGTCAAAAGGCAGAAGTGTCAATGCCGGCGTCCTAAGGACTCTTTTCCTTGCAAGGCCAACCTTACACACAATTGACTGCTCCAGGAGTTGGGGCAGAATGAGACCTTCCCCTTGGAGAAACAGCTGCTACGTTTCACAAATAGCCCTTTTCAAGGGGCTCGCTGGCCAAGGGCTGCAAGAGCGACTGAATGGAGCCCAAGGGAGAGCCGGGAGGAAGAGAAGGAACAGTGTTGGGGGTGGGATGTGTAGGGTTTTCTCTGAATCTGCTCTGGATTTATCAGTCTTCAGGCTCTGGTTCCGTAAATCAGCCTGCAGGGGGAGCTTTCGGCGTGTTCTCTGAAGGGGTGGGGAAGTCAAGTTATAGGGTCTCACGGGTGAAGAAAGAAGGGCAGGAGCCAAATCATGTCTCACCTTAGGATCAGCTTCAGCTTCTGGAAAGTATAGAG
>PVKM010019086.1:0-24405 GCA_004027735.1 Carollia perspicillata | reverse complement strand
AAATATTGTATGTAATAAAGTTTTGATTGCAATTATTCATAGATGTTTTCAATACATGTTATTTCACTTGCTTATGTGGTAATCAAATAGCTAAAAAGTAAATTACATGTGGAGTATAATGGTACATTCTGTAAAGTGCATTAAGTTTAAAGATAACTGCTGAAGTTTCATTTGCTAACTTGTTATTACTTCTATCACCTCATTAAGCTTCTGACTCAAACTGTGAACTTATAAAAGCAAAGACTTTATAATTTACATTTGCATCCATCGACTCCATCACACTTCTGGGCACACAGTAGATAGTCAAGCTATCTCATCAAATGAAAGAAAGCCCACTTCCAAACAAATGCACCCATAGCAAATTTTTTGACTCTGAAATTCTCGAAGCTCACTATTTACCTCTGGTATACAAGCTCCTGTGAAACCAAACAAGCCATTGGCGTTGTCACTTTTCTGTATTATTAATCTTGCCGTAGTATTCTCTTCAGAAATGCGAGCTCCTCCATATACAGAGACTAGTTTAAGGATGAATAACTCTTCTCCTTCCTCTTCATTATCATCTTTTGCAGAAATAATGAAGGATTTGTTAGTTTCTCCCTGTCTGAACTCCAGATACCCAGAAACAGGGTGTAAATCGCTCTTTGCTGGCATGGCATGAAGTTCATAAATTTCTTCAAGGGTCAGTTTCCGCTCATAGAACCTCACGTCCTGCATCAGACCAGTAAATCTGTCACCGCCATTCATTCCTGCCCCAATTCTCAGGGTTCCAGGACCTGAAATTAGAGATGGGTTTAAAAGCTCCAACATGCACTACTATCCTGTTCTCAATTACGAGTGTTATTCAGACAGTGAAGCAACTTTATTGAAAGGTTTTATAAGTAAAGCTTTTGCATAACTAGAATATATTCAAATTAACATTATTTCTGTTATGATGAAAAAATAAATTAGTAATCACTGAAATTTAAGGTATTTTTGTACTAAAGGATATTTTGTATGTATATGTGTACGTATATGTGTATATATGTGTGTATATTTGGACAGACATTTCTAAGAATGGATTAATTGAACTCAGTCACAATCTTAAAACTTCAGTATGACTATTCTTTGAAAACTTCAAGGCTTCATCTGTTAGAAATTCATCTTGAGTTAAATAAAATAGAGAGAATATATAAAAATGAGTTTCTGTGGGCAAAATAAAATTCTTTATCCATAAAACTGGTGCAATGCATGCAGAAAAAGAAGTATTCTTTTCTTTCCAGGAGCAACATTGTAAGCAAGTCTTGGGTAATAACAGCATGCAGCCCAACTATCCTGCTGTATATCAATAGCATCCCTTTTCAGGAATTCACCAATTCTTATTTCTCTACTTAGTCCCACTCCAACTGAAATACCTTTGTGAGATGAGAGCTTAGCAGTGATTTGAGGGGAAAGTACAAGAAATATTTCTTTTCAACATAACCAATTAAGGCAGTTTCGTAAGTCGCCACCCAGACAACTCTTTTATGAATCCTGCACATTATTACCACAGCTGTCCCAGGCCTGCTCCAGTGGTTCTGGACTGACTATACGGTAACGACAGTGAAACGTCTACAACAGGCAAAAGTATGGGTGAACCTCAGAAACAATACTAAGCAAAAGAAGCCAGACACTCAAACATACACACTGCTCGATTCCATTTACATAAATTAAAACCAGGAAAAGCTACTTTATGTTCTCAGAAATGCCAAAAGTAGGTGAGCTGGGTGAGATACCTAATGTAGGAGGTACAGAAGGAAAACACTCTGCTACACGATAACCATATAAGGGCTGCTCTACTCCCTAACTAAGTGAAAAACAGAATCAAAACGCAGGATGGAGGGGCTGAAAGGGGAACTGGCGATTATAATGGAGATTAGCAATATTGTGTGTAAGCATGCAAATGCACTTCTCAAGAAAAGAGCATAGGCTCCAGCTTAAAGGCAATAAAGATTATCTCTTCACAGCACCCTATAGAATTTACCAACCTACGCCTTATAAACCCTTGTAACTGCTAGGGATTTCAAAGTAATATTTCTCTTCTGCTTCTTTAACCTGAACCCCATCACTCTCCAGCTTCAGCAATACTGACCTAGCAGCAGTTCCCATATATAATATACTGTTTCACATTTTACACCTTTGCTTTTTTCTGTACCTGAAATATTATGCCCCATCCCACACTACAAGAGAAATTAATGTTCCTCTCTTGTATTTTTTTCTTTCTCCCTACAATGTATTGAAGTAATCTGAACATCTCTCTCTCAGAGCCTATTTCAGGTACCTCAAGGGCAAACGCTTTGCCTGGTTCATTTCTGTAATACTTAGCCCAGAATTTATTGTCTGTGAAGGCACATAGTTTCATTTAAAGAAATTAAACCAATACACAAACATATTTTAAAATACCTATTGGCTTTTTTAAGAAATCAATTTTTTAAAAATCCCAGATTCAGTGTCCTAGTTGTGAAGATACCACTCACCATCGGTAATGGCTTCTCCTTTCAGACTCTTGATTCCTCTGGGCACTGCATTTCCATCAAGGTAGAATTCAATTATGCCATCATCCAGAATAATTAGAAGATGAAGCCAAATATTGTCCTCTAAATATTTCATGACTGTTGTCTTGGCAGTATAGGTAGCATTGGAACCCCAAGTTTTGTAATGAAGGGAAAGCGTCACATGGGATTCATTGGTTTGAATTTTCACCCCATAGTAGATGCTTCCATTACCGTCATCCTTTGCTACAATAAATCCATTGGTATTGGCATTGGGCATTACCCAAGCTGAAAAGGTAAAGTTGGCAATTGAGTTGTTCCTGGAAGGATGGTATTTCGGATTAACAGTTCCAAATGCACCCTCTACTCCACTGAAGTACAAAGCATCTGTTCCACTATGGTGACGTCTCATGTGCGGTTGTAAAGGCACAGTGCTCGGGAAAATTGCAACCAGCAAAAAATCTATCATTGGAGGCAAACCAGCAGGGAACTCACTGGACAGTATTTCCCAGCCTACGCGTACATCACCAAAGACACCCTGCTGCCTCAAAATGGTAAAGTTGGTGATGTAAGACATATCATCTTCTGAGAGAACATCTTCTGCTACTTCTCTCTCTAAGCACTCTGGATCCAAGATAAAAACTCCAAATGGGTCATCATTGAATGGAATCATTACCGTCACCTGGAGGTTGGTTCCTGCTAGTTGGCCCCCAGGACCTGGGGACCCACCTATAATAAGAAAATTTGTGATAAATGAGAAACCAGAATTTTAAGTATTTTCTAGTTTAAAGTGAAGGCAAAAGGTTTCAACTTTTGATTAAATAATTTATTCATTCATCAATGAACAACAGTGTTACCATACAACTTGTACCACATTGTCAACAATATTCAGCATAATTTCATTTAAAACCGAGATAGCCTGAAGAGAGAATATTAATTAGCAAGGTTTGACTCCTGTGCTTAAAACCAAAAATTGGTTTTGGTTTTAAACCAAATGATGGAAAAATTGGTTCTTTAAAAAAATGACCAATCTTTAAGCTACCATAAATCTGTCCTTCCTAACTTCCACTAGTGGCTTGTGGGAGACACTATATTTGAGTGGGTAAAAATTCTATTTACAAGTTTAAGGATGAATCTAAGTCCCCATCTATACAATTTAACCAAGCTAAGACTGCAAAATAAACATTACAAAGAACATTTCATTCAAAAGGTTATTTTCATTATTCAGATACACTTACTTCTTCATTAACTGTATTTTTCTACAGGTCTAGTTATTTAAATGCAAAATATTAAATTTTAGTGGTAAAATATAAGAGATGGGAAAACACAGCACCTGAAATATTTACTAGCTTTAAAATAAAAAACTCATTGAATTCAGGAATCGTATCTGGAAAAGCATGAAGAATTATCGGTTTGGCTCCTTCTCCATCCATAAAGTTAACAGTTCCTGAAGTTTCATAGAACTCTTGTCCAGGCTGCAATGCAGAGTCATTCTGAAACAGCTGCCAAGCCACGGAAACATTGCCAAAATGTCCTCGGTGCCTCACAATCCTACATAATAAATTAAAGACGATTAATTTTTATAAAATATCTATAAGTAGTGACTCTAACTCTAGTGGAGGCTTTCTGTATTTTCTCAGAAACATACTTTTTCTATTTACCACCTTTAATATAAAGCAGCCAGGCAGTCCTTACTGAGCAATCATGAAAAATCTCATGGAAAGGGAATAAGGAGGAACTTTAAATAATAAAGAGAAGCAATCTTTAAAGTCATTGTCTTCAAAGCCCAAACTAAAAGATAAATTTTAAGCCCAATCAAAAAATATTAAATGACAACTGGCAAATGTTCTTCCAAAGCAAAGCACAGGATGAGGATAGTGCCATGTCATTTGAGAGGTGTTCCAGAAGACCTTGGATTCCTCAGTCTTGACAAAGGATGGAGGTTGGGATAGGAACGTGAGGAGAATAATTTCTGCTCACCAGCTAAAGTGTGGGTTTTTTTTTTTTTTACAATAAGTGGCAACAGCATTAAAAAGTTTACAATTCATTCATTCTACCAATGTTGAACTTATTTAATTCTTAACCAATTTTTTCATTTTGAAAGATTAATATATCAGAAGACTTTATTTTATTGTACCTATTTTTAATTTTTTCTTATCCAAATATGCTTACCAAAATGCATTAGTCTTTCCTTCTTCTACTGCTTTGTCTATGGGCTCTAAAGAAAAAATGCCATTTGGGTCATCATTAGCTTCAATTATCACTGTAGCTACTCCATACTGATATACTACTGTGTCACCTAAAGTAAAAACGGAAAAGTCAAAATAACAAAAAGTAGTTCACTTCCTGTTAAATTTGTCTTTTAATAAATACTTTATAATTAAATTCAAATTTCAGCAATTTCCTCACCGAAGGTCATAAATTAAGGAAAGAAAGATGCCTAAATAAGTTTCATGTGACTTGTCTTTGAGGAAATATCTAATTACAGAAGAACTACTTCACGGAAAAATGTACAAGATACTTTTCTTCACAATAAGAATATTACTTCGATAGCTTAATTAGAAATCAAAAACAGAGCTTTATCAAATTTCAGATTTTTGAGGTAGTTTTTTTCATTTCATAACAAATACTGAAAGGATTACTGATAACATAAAATTACTCCTGTCCATATTAATTGGAATCACTGGCTGGAGTACCTCCCTTTAATTCTCAGCCTTCAGGCAGCAGAGTTTGATCTGATCTTAGGACAAAGCAATCTTTTTATGGCATTAAATTTGATTCCTCTTTACTCCAATTCTTTCACCTATTGCCAGTGTTTTAGGTTTTTTCTCGTCCCTTCTCTGAGTTACGTTGCTCTTTATTCTGGCTGTTCCCGTGCAAGCAGTTCTTCCCATCTTTACTCACCTAACTCTCATCACTCCTCAGAACCCAGCTCAAGCAACAACTCTTCCAGGAATTCTTCCTTGAATTCCCAAGTTAAGCTAAGTGCATCTCCACTGTGTTGCTACAGCACTTCACACTTTGTCAATCTATCATAACAATTACTGCATTTCATTAGTATACACACACACATACGTGCACACAATTTCACTGTATGCTGCTTGGACAACTGCTTAGTCAATTCCATGCCCTGGCAGGATAGATGTTCAGTAACTGGTACACAGAAGTTACTTATGAGTATTACCTGAACTAATACAAATTAAGTTTTCAAAACTGATGAGGATACCAAAACTAAAATTATACAAACAGAAACTATATGTGGAGCAAACCAGCACATTAAAAATAATTTAAAATAATATGCAACTGTACTCAAAGTTACTTGAGAATTAGCCAATGGAAAGAGAAAAAACATAAAAAATAGCAAATCATTGTATAGAAAATACTGACAATATAGAATAATAAAATAACTTAAAATATTATGTCATAAAAATCTAACAAAAACAAAATAATAAAACCTAATTCTGGCAGGATTCTGGCTATCATATGTATTTGTCATGCAACATGGCATAAATGGTACTAAAAACTCATTCTGTTTCTCCACAGACGGAACTGAAAATATTTAACAAGGGCCCTAAGGATGGCCAGATCCTTTGATCCAATAATTCAATCTCTGGGCATATACTGTGAATAATGACTAACACCCACTGCCATCACTAGGTCCCGTTAGAGATGCTGCCCCTCCAGCTTTCCCATCCTCAGTCCCCTCGGGTCCTCAATGTTTTGACATCATAAAAGGAGAGAAAAAGAACTAAGGAAGGATATAAAAAGCACAAGTTCTAGAACACAAATATGTGTAGTCCATGTCTTCATAGCTAAAGTCATTAGATCCTCGGCTGTCATCATTTCTAGAAAACTACTGAGGACAGATGCAGTGGCAGTATGTACATCATACCTTCATACCTTGGGCTAGTGGCCCAGTCACACCTTGTGCTTGCTCACTCAGTCTCTCAAAATCAAAAATGTTATTCCCTGACAACACAACTTACAAAATAAACTCACTTTATTAAAACAAAGTCATTTCTCCATCCGCTTTCTGTATGTACCTCACAGCAAAACTTTATTTTCTACTTTTAGTTCACCAAAAACATTTTATCTGTAGACATCTCTTTCATTTAAATTTTAGGATACTGACCAGATTCACCAAAATGTTTTGGGTTTACGTAATATCTCATTAATTATGTTTTGTGCAACTGTGAGATTTCTTTTGTAACCATTATTGTATGAAGTCAACTTTTTTCTCACCAGATAATAAGTTCCTACTTACTACTTTTTTAAAATTTTCTTAGTTAAGTCACGTGAAAAATGGGAAAGAGAATAGAAAGAGAGATACAAATAAAGAAGAGAGACAAAGAGATGGAGAGAATGACAGAGAAACACAGCATGATCAAAAATTAAGTGTTCTCTTTCTTTTCCTCTTCCTCTCTGAATACTTCAGTCCAAAACACGCAAGTCAGAGCACATGGTAATCATTCACATGGGGGTGGAGTGCAGGGCGCCAGTGATCAGCACAAGGTGTTAGAGCTTATGCAGGGTAAGAAGGCATCTCCGTGGTAGAAAAGCTGCTATTGGACAATGGGGTGTGTGGAGTATAAAGGCACCTACAGCAAGGAGAACAGTTGGCCTAGAGCAGGAAGCTTGAAACCTAGTGGGGTAAGAAAGACAATCTCATTGTGGAAACAGAGTAGGAAAAGCAATTGGAAAGTGGTCACATACAGGGAGAATTGATCAAATTACTACCTCTATTAAAGATAATGGGAGATGCTTTCTTTCTGTGGGAGAAGGGAGGGACAAATACGAAGAGGGAGAAAAGGAGAATGAACCTTGTGATACCGGATAAAAATGGAGATATTGGGGTAAACTAACGGTTTTCAACATACATAGCTGGACACAGAACTAGAGATGTACACATAGAACATACATACATACATATGTATATTCCCTATCTCTGCACACCATGAGGACCTAGGATGAGCATAACCACAATTACAATCAGCATGCCTCATGCCAGATCCTGGTTTTTGAATAACATTCTTCACTAAAAGGAACCAGGGTTCCCGGGAGAAACTGTCGACTTCAGGGCTGTGAAAGGAAAAGTGCAAGAGGAGATTGGAACATCTTGCTAAGTCAAAAAGAAGAAAATGTTCAGATAATCACAGAGACATGGCAAAAAGACAAAGAAGTCATCTTAAACAGGGTACCACTGGCCAAATCTAGGACATTTGACCATCAAAAGAAATAATGATGCAAAACCAAGCCTAATGCATTAAATAGAAACCATGAGTCCATACTGACAAATCCGTCAACATAATAATTGAAAGTCTGATGAGTAAAAAGATGTTTACATATTTTAAAGTATCTTCCTCATAAAATTTACTAATTACAAAGAAGAAAAAGTAGAGCAGACAAGGCAGGCAGTCACCACCTAAATTTTGATCAAATTGAACATCGAAGTAAAGGGACAGAACAAAATCATGTGCCAACTGTGGAGACAGGACGAGAGTACAGAATCACCTTGGAATTCCTGCCGAGGATGCAAACCTGGATCTAATAATGATGAAACATCAAACAAATCCCAAAATGAGGAACATTCTGTAACTAGTCCATGCTCTTCCATACTCTTAAGATGATGGAAGTCGAGGAAAGACTGAGGAACTACTCACGACTAAAGACATTAAAGAGACATGACAATCAAAAGCAATAAACGATTCAGGAAATGATCGCTTTGTTAAAAAGAATATAATTGGGGCAACTTGGGAAATTCAAATGGGCTCTGAGACAATGATTGTATTAATATTAACTTCCTGATTTTAATGGTCATACTGTGGTTATGTAGGAGAATGTCCTCATGTGTAGAAAACACCAATATTTTCATGGGTGATGAAGAATCATGTCTTCAACTTACTCTCAAAAGGTTCAGGAAAAAAAATAGCTCTTTTTAGTTTTAAAATAATAAAATAAATATTAAAATATGCCACAGCTCCTCCAACTTACTAATGGTAGAGTCAAAACCTTCTCAGGGCCCAAATACTGGAGTTAAAATATCCTACTTCACTTACAGTACGAAAAAGAATGAAGAGCCTATTTTCCCCCTTGCAAATTGTCATTCATTATGGCTAATAGCTCCAAAGAATTATCAAACAGCCACCTGTGCTCAGCGACCTAGAGAATCTATTTTCCCAACCAGTATGCCCAGCACCCTGCCAGAAGAGCAGGCATCACAGAATCCTTGATGCCGCAAGCCATTGGATGACTAGACAAAGCTTAGCACAACTTTAGTACAAGATTTTCATTTCTTATATAATATCATTATTTTCTATGTGTGCTACATTGTGAAAAAAGATAAAAAATAATGCCACAGAGTATACCAGATACATGAAGGTTCAACACATATTCTTCACCCCATCCCTCAAGAAAGCAATGAAACAATTTTGCTCTGGAACAGTCACAGATGCTGCTTAAGTGCTATTTGGCTACTGGACAGGAGTACTTAATGTCACCTTAATAAAAGCCCTGAAACAACAGAGCAGCCGTAAAATACAGTTTATTTACCTGTTGAATTAAAGAGGATTATGTAAAAGGATTCATCTGTTTCTGGGATATCATCTTCCTTAATGAATACAGATATTCTCTGCTCTCTATTTCCGACCTCAAAAACAAGCGTTTCTCCTTCAACAGGAACGAAGTCTCCCTCTCTGGCAGTAGCCTTCCCATCCATCGTAGCATATTGGACGGTGCAGGCAACATCAACTGATCCATTTCTGAGAACTGTAAAGTCAGCCGACTCACCTTCCTGAACCCTCACTACACGAGGTTCTGAAATATTCATAAAGAAAAGAAGGAACATATGAGCTTTTCATATTCTATCTACATATTTTCTGGTTACTTTATGTTTCCTCCTGTCCCCACAAGAAATGCCCTCCAATGTGTTTTTGCTTAAAGACTTACCTCTGGTCCCAAATCCTACCTGAGGCCTCCTTTGATTACTTCTAGTCAATGGCCTTCTTCTTGCCCTAAATCATATAGAATCCATTGTCTTCAAACCCAGTTTGTTAGTAACTTACATACGATCTGAAATCCTCTGTCTACTATTTCATACACCTCATTTCCAAATTTAAACTGTAAATTCCTTGAGAAAAGGCCCAGATATTTTAATTTCACCACAGCAGTTAGCAGAAGGCTGAACAAAGGATGAATTAATTAAATACATAGTAATCAAAAATTAAGAATATGAATCAGTAAAATGTAAGAGGTTTAAAAGATTCCTGCATTTGTAAATTGAACATCTTGAAAAAAGGGCTTAAGGAGTATTTAGACACCAATTAAATCTCACAGGTAAAACTAAAAGATGTCTTAAGTGCCAAAGACAGTTCTAAAGAAACCCAATAAAGTGGCAAAAAAAGGAGAAACTGTGATTTACATGTCCGTTCAATGTTAGTTATTATAGTAAGTGATCAACTATTAGGTACAATACCCAGGACCTGAATTGGCTACCCTGCGATTGGAAGAGGTCATGTGGAAGAGTACTCATTTTTGCACAAAGGAAAGAAAATATCCTGGAATTTGAAGGTAGGGGAAGAACAAGGCTAACAAAACAGTACTATTTTTTCCCTTCAAAAGATGTTTAAAAGTATTTGTTAAAACATCAAAAAAGTCAAATAAATAATGATCATTCCAACAAATCATAGAATTATATTTAAACAAGCATCAATTGTGCTTAATCAAAAGTGTTCAGTTAAAAATAATTGAAAATGCATACACATACTGTTCAAAAAAGATGCAAACTCACTAAAAAACAATAACAATATCACCTGCAAAATAAATGGGGTCATCATTTCTTCTAATCCTCAGAGTTGCAGTAGTCTTATTTCCTATTTTAGCTCCTCCAGTGGCATTAAGTAGAGTAATGGTAAATTCCTCCATTTCCTCTGGAATCTTTTGAAAAATGTTACACATGTTTTAAGTCAGGTGATTTGTACAAATAATACCATTATACAGGGTCCGGTAGAAGTAATGCCTGCTTGACTGTGGTTGGTAGGGTCATAAAATGGGTGTAATAATTTATAGTTTTAATTTGAACATTTCACCTAAAATGTCATATGCTGTACTTGAGTTTGATATTGTTATGTTAAGAATTACATGCTTATGATTTTGTAATAAAAGATTTTGTAATAAAAAAGGGGTGTTATTTATGCTGGACCCTGTATATTCCTAAACTATTTTTATCTCTTTAAAAACATAGAGCTCAACTGATAACAGCTAATCCAGATTTCCATTTCTGAGGCAGAACCACCCAAAATATTTCAAGTAGAATTTAGGCCCCATCCCCAGAAGTTTCATGTGCATTCAGCCAGTCACTTTATTTTGACTCACTATAAAATTTAATGTAAATAGATATTTTGCCTTATGTAAGCTAAAAGTAAAAATACTACATATTACTCTCTACAAAAATGGGATATATGTCGTTTACAAGGAAAAAAATGGAATGGCAAAATAACTTTTGGACGCATTTAGAACTGAGTTCATAGTGGTAATGAAAGCTCAGCTAGCTTTCAAAGGCCACTTACAAACACTACTCGAGTTTCACCCAACTGTGTCATAAAGAGTTCTTTCCCACATCCCACTGATATAAGAAAATGACTTAAACCCAGTAGGCCTTAGCACAGGGTCCCCCTTCCCCGAGTTCAAACGGCAAGGCCAGAGCACAGGGTCCCCCTCCCCTAGTGTAAACGGCAAGGCCAGCTAGGAAGCCAGCCAGGAGATAAGGTGCTAATGGTCCGGCCTGCGCCACTCAAAACATAGAGTGCTGACTAACCAAATAAAAAAATCTGAATTAACCTCTGCATTCCTCTGCATTCTGCTTCTGTATCTCGCTTCTGCCACGTAGCCCGGAAGAGATAAAGTATATAAGCCCTGTAACCCCTTTGTTCAGGGCCCAGGATTTGGAGTTGGACTCCTCTGGGACCATGCGTGAATAAAGGATCCTGCTCTTAAGCCCTCCGGTGTCCGGTCGTTTCGATTTCCTGTAACACCACCAACATGAGGCTGCCCACATGGCGGAGCCTATTTGAATCCCCAGGTGGACCCTGTTTCTCTTTCGCCTCATCCATAGGAGCTAGAGTTCTTCACATTGTAAAAGAGTGCTGGATTGTCTCTCATGGGACAAGTTGGAAGTAAAGGAGATAGGCTTTCCCAGCTGTTCTAAATGCAATGCCCCTTGGAAAGGCCCACTCCCACTGTTACTGAGTTCTTTCTCTTCATCATCAGTAAGATGAACACCATGATCCGTCTGGTCCACAATCCCAATTCTGGGGGTGGTATTGTAGGATACTTAGTAGATGGCACCATAGCACCCTTGTTTTCAAAGGGCCTAAGCACAAGCAAGAACTTCACCTCTCCCCCAACTGTGAATCCCTGATACTTGACACCTACACAGTGTCACTGGCCACTATCAGTTCTAAGAATGCCTTCAGGAAAACCAAAATGACTATTTCTCTTTTGGCTTACACTAATATGTTATCATACCTGAGTTCTTTATGAACATACTCATGACAAGATATATTATCAGATATTTAATCGTTAAGAAAATGTCATTAAGCAATGACAACAGAACTATATATGTGACACGTACCTCATCGGGAAGGGAGTAAATGGTGATATTTTTTGAAAATTCCTGATCACCAAAGAAAACAGTCCCTTGGACAGGAAATACATCTTGTGTGAAGTCTGGACTAACCACCCAGGATACACTAACATCACCAAAATGGCCTCGATTTCTTATTATACCATAAACAGCTGTAAAATAAAAATGTATATAATATATGTGAGTACATATTAACTTTAAAATGATGAGTAAAGAAACTGTTCAAAAAAGTGAAAGTAAAAATAAGACCTCTTTTTGATAAAAGCCAATTATTTGCTTAGCCTAGCCTCCAAGGTACATGTAAAGTGCCCCTGCCTCGTCATCATTTTGTAGGCAGATGGGGGATAAAACAAATGGGCTTAATCATTTCTATCACAGTTGGGATTTCAAAAGTCATTCAGCATTTGGAACAGAATGGTGATTAATTAGATACACCTATCACAAAGTCCTATAAGGATATTTGCTAACATTTCCAGCTAGAGGAAGCTGCACACTCAAAAGTGATTTTCTTACTCAGAAAATAGTGCTGTAAAAATAAACTATGTCTCATTTCAGAGCACTGCAATAGTTCCCTAGCAGTTACTCTCAGTTTTAAATTTTTTTCTATTTGATTCAATTCATTCTAGAGTGTCTGAATTCCACCACATATGGTTAATTGAAATCAAAATATAACTGAAATCATCAGTATCATCACAATACTATGTATGAAACAAAAATAGCCATCTTAAATATGATTTTTAAAATACCAATTTCAGTACTTCAAGTCATTTCTAAGACAGACAACTAAAAATAACTATCTGCTAAAGAAATGAATTTAAAAATTAGTAATTTCCTCTTCAGTAAACAGTAACAGAATATAAAAAGCAAAATAAATTACCACTATAGGTATCATCTCCTTTACTTTCATTTATCGTAACAATTAGATCGTCAGAAACAAACTCTATAATCCCATGAGGATCATCGTTTTTCAGAATTGTTATATTGACAACGGTAGCACTTCCCAGCTTGCTTTCCCGTTCACCATGGCTGCTGAGGACCACCCAATAGTGTTCATCCAACTAAAATGAACATGTCAAATGAGGAAAGGCACAAATGTGAAGTTTCAAAGCAAGCAAAAATATATACATATTTAAGGATATTAATACAGTAAATTTTTTAGAAACACGTAACTCTCTCCAAGGACAAAGGAGTTGATATTATTCCTTATAAAAGTTTTAACATTCTCCCATCAATTAAGAAAAGACACCAGATATAAGTGTACATTACCCAAAAGGGAAAAGATAAACAATGGCACTACTATAAAATGGTAAGAAGACTAGACCTTATCTCACAGATGACCTAGTCATTTAAACTAATGAGAGTAAAAAAATAAAATTGATTTAAGAGCTACATAAGCACTCATGTGTAAGCCCATGGAACTATGCCTGCTCCCCTTAATATAAAACTTAAATTCATTTCTTTTACAAAAGTAATTTTCAGAAAAACTTCAGTTCAAAACCATATCATTAATAAAAGTTGCAGTCAGTGCAGATGACATATAATAAGACATAGAACTAAAAGGTGATGAAAACTGATCACACACTCACAGTTTTATATTGTTTGGTATTTCTTTTGGTAGGACAAACATACATCATTCAAATTTGGATTCCTTACTCTGTTCTTTAAGCATTTTTTTCTTTTTTCAACCACAAGTACTTCTCAATCCATTCTAGCCCACTTCCTTTCCTGTGTCTCTTGTCAATATTAAAAATATTTACATTTAATAATATACTAGATACTATCAACTTTCCACAAAAGCACAAGGAAAAAACTAAAGTCCTGTACCTCTGGTATGCCATCCAATCTTGTTAGCAAGGTGATTACAATCTCCCTTTCCCCAGGTTTAAATTCCAGGACCCCTGTGTTTCCATAGAATTCATTGCTATCTCTTGGCTCTACCCAGTAGCGTAGAAACTGCTTAACAAGAGCTCCCCTGGATCGAGTGATGTGGAGCTCTACAGATTCTCCCTCCTTAAAAAAAATCCACAAAAATTCAAGTCTGTTACAATTCTTCTGAAGTTCTGAGTACAGAATAGACTGAAGTTTCTTTCAACTTACTTGTATAACATAGGGTCCTCTGGAAGCAGGAGAAAATTCAAAAATTCCCCCAGGGTCATCATTTTCCAAAATAATAAGATCACGGCTGGTATATCCAGATTTCAGCACTTGATTTTCCACATTGACCCTGAAGAAGTCAGAGGGGAAAAAGATGCCCACTACCTATAGGCTTACTTCTGAATTTTAAAGGATTCTGAGGTCATATTTACAACACTTTCAGATAATGAATATAAAGGTTATTAGGAGTTTAAACAACTTAAATTGAACTTAAGTATATTAAAATAACTTAAGAGGAAAACAGTTTTACTCATGACATTTGTGGGAAAACTTCTATTTCTGAATTCATTATATCCTTTATATTTGACTGAAAGCAAATGCTGCATATGTACACCAACAATACAGTAACCAAAGGTTGCATATATATTGCAGTCTTATTGAGTACCAAATTTATAGATTTGTTTCTGGTTTTAGAAAAACTAATTTGTAAGATTAAAAATATATTTAACTAATATTGTTTTAAATTTACATACACTTGAATTTCTTTTAAAATTCATCACATAAGATTATACTAATTTAATAAAAGTTGGGTAACTATGTGGATGCACGGATCAAAGAAGAAAAACATTTTCCCTTTTTGTGATTATATTTTAGAAATCTTCTTTGACCTTTTATATGTTCCTATTCACCTCAATTTTAATCTCATGCATTAAATGTAGTCCATATAAAAATGGAATCAAATGGATCTTAAATGCATCACGTGTTATAACAATTCCTATACATATCTCAAAAGAACATATTAAAACAGATGTTTTTTATTTCTGGCTTTTATGTTCAGTGTATAATTAGAATGATCAAAGGGACTGAGACTACAAGGCTCTGAGAGTTTAAAAGCCTGCATGCTCTTTGAGAATTCTCAATCCTGCAAGCTGCTCTAAACCTTTCCAAATGTCACTTTCTATTGAACCAGAAAGTACTCTTGAACAGACCTCAGGATCACAATGAAGCCACAATTAATATGTAGAAAGGATAGCTCACTTCCTATGTAATAGAGAATCTGAATTCACATCCTTTCCTCACTTTTGGAAACTTGACAACAAATATCTAGCATACTAGTGGCCACAGAAGGGATTAGTCCAAACAATAGGACAGTTATGTGTTATATTGTTAATGCAGTCATATGATTTTCATAGTAAATTTTCCCATATTCCATTCACATCAATATTTTTATTCATTAAAATTAAAGAAATTTAATTTAATTTAATATTTCTTTAATTTTAATTAATAAGCTAGGAGACAGGAAAACGGGATCACAATAAAAATATAAAAACTCATTTGGAGCATTACACAAAATTTTTTTTAACTTTTTAAAAATATGCTACTCTTAGGTAAAAAGCAAATTTTTTAAAAAGTTCTTTATACAGCTGAGAAAATATAGGCAGAAACTGCTTGGATGCAAACCAATGGAAGAGATGAGAGTTTTGATTACAAATTCTCTGTTAAACAAACTACAGGATTCATCGAGATGTTAATTAAGTGAGAATTTCACAAACACAGCACATTAACTTTTCCCTACACCATGTGTAAACTATAAGGAAAGTTAAAACTTTTAATCCCTCATATGTAAATACATTGTCAAACTTTTTATCAGATTATCTTAAATGCATTCATAATCTAAGACTCAGAGAAAAAGACTTCCTGTAAGCTGCCCTTATCATTGAGAAATGACAGTACACACAAAGCATGCACAGGCAGGTGGGCAAGCAGCATTTCTGAAGACCTGTGCTCATGCAGAACAGCAGCTGTCTCCATAACAATGGCTTGCAAAGCAAAATGTTGAATCACAGAAACCAGGAATTAGCTTGTACACTTACCCAAAATACACCACAAACCTTTCAGTTTCTACTCTGTCAACACATAAAGAAGCGTGGGAAGGTGGGGAAGGGAAAAAGGAGACAGAGATCATTTGCCAAAATCTCAGTAATATTGCTAGAACCTTAGAATGGCAAGGTAAAAATAAAGTTAAAGAAAGTCTTTCTTCTTCCCCCCAACCCCCAAGCTAGTAATGTGCACTTTATGGGAACTCTGCACACTGGGTTCTTTGCTATTGACAAATGCTAGCAAGGGGTTTGGCAGTTCCCACTTAGGGAGGATGACCCCACGGCCGGCCAGCACGCAGGACCCATTGAAGACATTCCTTTCCAGGACTGCTCCAAGGCGTTGGGCCTGCCAAGTGCCGTACATGCTTACAAACCACAGCAGCTGAGCAAATTTCATTCAGCCCAGCTTATAATTGCTTAGCAGCTTTAATTAGGTTTAAAAAAAATGAAAACCTCTATCCTCAGATCTAAAGCCAGTTGTGCTTGGAAAAAATAAACACTCTACAAGCAGAGAAAAATATAGCTCTCATCATTTACAAGAAGCCATATCATTGTATCATTTAACTATGACAAATATTACTTAAATATAACTTTGTATCAGGAAATCTAAACACTTTTCTGAATCCCCAATGTAGTACATTTTCAAATAGCTTTGAAAAACACATGTCAAAATATACAGACCTATTGCTTCACTTTTAAAGTCAAATGACACTATAAATAAGGGGTTATATAGCACATATATCGAAATTAAAAAAATAAATTGGCATAAAATTGGTTATTGACTTGGAGAAAAGTAAACAGTAAAATATTTTTAACTGGTATGGCATTAAAATCATTATAAATTGTTCAATACCAGGAAAACTTTTATCTATAGCTGAAATACAGAAAATATGCATTTAAATTTCTCATTAAAACTACAGACTATAAATACAATTGTATTATTCTTTTGTTGCAACATTATATTGCAATTTACTGTAATCACACATACTAGTATTCCTTCATTCTAGTCTTTTTAAAAATTTGCAAATCTGAGATGGAAGTTTTGATAAAATATATTATTTCAAATCACATATTTTATTCTCATATTTATTTAATAAAACATAAATGTGTCTTGGGCACTCAAATGTAATTAGCTCATTCTCATTCATGCACAATTGAGATAATACAAGTATATATTAGCTACCATTTGAATTAAAAACATTTTAGTATAAATTGAACAAATGTCCTCTATTTCAAAAGAGAGAAACACAATGACTTCTAAAACTCTGTACCCCACTATTTGTATTTCCTTGTGAATTGTTTTTTTATCCATAGAAAAGAAAAATAAAAAAACGTAAAAATTATATTTAATTAATTTCAAAAGTTTATATGATAAGGTTAAAAATTACTATTTTGAAAAAACATAAAGAATAGCCACTATGAATTTGTAGAGGTAAAATTTAAATTATTCTCCAAACATTTAGTCCAGGGCAAAAACTCAGTTGAATTCACAAGTTTCTATGGATTGCTACATTTTTTATTTATAATTGAGGTTCATTTTTCTTTAGCTTTTTTTAAAAATTGTCCATTGCTCTAGTAAAGTACTCAAAACCAGCTTAACGAAAAAGCACATAAGTAAAAAAAATGATGATTTTCAATTTGTTTCACTAATTTTTTCGTAAGAAATGTCTTTGCTTAAGATTTAATGTAAAATATGTTAATTCCACAAGTCATTTAGACAGTGTATTTTATATTTATTTTGGTTTGTTTGTTTTGTTCTTGTTGTTTTATTTTATTTTTAAAGTAAGCATAATATGGTGATGAAAACAAACCAAATGAATAGCAGACATTGAATCAATTTGCCCCCTATATTCTGTATTTTTCTTTCTCATAAAAAACAAATACTCATCATGTTTATGAAATGTGTTTACACAAAGCACCCTCAAAAGAAAAACCTCTAAGAGGCTGATAGGAAAGTATAGAGAGGAACAGGGGCCACTTAAAATAATTACTACTTTAATCTTGATTAATATAGTATAAAATACTGCCTTATTAAATTTATCTGTAAATTTTATTGCTTTAAAAATATGAATTTTTCAAAGCCTTCAAGTCACATTAACTTTAATATGTTAACAACTTTCATATAAAGAGAACTGTAGTAAATACATTTCTTTTGACTTCTTCTGTTAGTTGTTGATGTAAATAACTAACATCAATTAAACACAGCTTTTTTCATTTGTTGGAAAGGTTTCCTGATTTATTAAAAATATCTCTATGATGACTGTGATCTTTTAACATAAACTACCCACAGAGAAATGTTAAGTGAACCCTTATTATTAAGGAAAAATAACCATTAAATTTGCATTATTGTTGATTCTCTGGAATACAAGTATTATTTAAGGTTTAAATTCCATGAAAAAGAATAATTTCATTATATGAAGATTAACAGTTTCTTTTAACTCACTCAAAGAGCTCTAATCCTCTCCCCTGTTGAAAACGAAAGCAGCAGGGCTGTTTGTTTAACCTAATATTTTAGATTTTTTTGCTGCATATTTTTTAATACAACAACATAGTAGCTATGCTTAAGATTTATCTTAAACTCTCTATAAATTCTCCGTGAAATCTTTCCTCACGATGAATAGCAGGGTAAAAGTTCACAATGTCAAAACAGTCACAGTCTAACCACAGGCCATCAACAAACAATGGAATAGTCAGAGACCCGGCAGAACATTCTCTCTCAAATTTTTCTTTTTACTTTATATGGAGTAAAATAATTAAAACAAAAAACAAAATTATTTCTGAGTATTCGAAAATACAAACATCACTAAGCAATCAATACCTAAATGGGTCATTACCTGTCTAGGGAAAGTGTTACTGTCTCATTCATTTCCGGTACGTCATCAGCCTTGACAGTGATGTTGATCGTTGTGTCACTTTGCCCAGATAAAAATACAACAGAGCCATTAAAGGGACCTATATCGTCCAGGGTCACTGCTTTTGAATTAAAGCCAGAGGGTTTCAAACTCCAATAGACAGTAGCCTGGCCATCAGTTCCATCCCGATGTAAGGGAATGTATACCTTATAAAAACAAAACAATTTCCTACATAGTTATAAATTATATCAGCTTTTCAGCAATCATGTTCACATGTTATTATGTGAATATATATATTATTCTGCATGGAAAAGTGAACCATTAAATAACATTAAAAACATTAGCATAAGCCTTTCTTTAGGCTTAAAAATAATTTGATAGAATTCTATTTATTAGTTTTTGTTAATCAAATTCACAAAATTGCCCCCACCAAAAAATATACCTAACTAGGGGTAGCTAAACAAAAAGACAAATATTAAAAAAAAACCAGAATGAATAAAAAAAATAGAACAATTTGGCTGAAGAAGTAAATTTCCATCCGAGGTTCTCTAAATAAAAACCGAATGAATGTAATGTCACAATATAAACAAAAATAAATCTTTGTATTTACAATGGAAAAAATATGTATGTAAAATGCACCCTAAAGTGATAAGGGGCAATATTAAGAAAACAATAATATAAGTAACAATATGAAATGTTTCTAACCAATATAATAATATTGCAGTACAATATAATGCAGTGCAAAAAAGATCAGATTTTCAAATCATGTCTCTGGATTACTTGGGCAAGTCACTTAACTCTTCCGACCTCAATTTCCACATGCAACATGAAGTTAGTGGTTCCCTTTTTGGCAAACTTGTAGTGAGGATTAGGGTACCTCTCCACAGTAGGAGTTAAATAAATGGAAGTTATTAAAATAATTCTGAAATGAATTATATCTGGTAGTTTATTTAAGTGTACTACACATTAAATATATATAATAAAAGGACATTGTAGATCATGAAGAAGTTTAATATCTAATAAACAAATACTTAACTGTAAATACACTATTTTTTTAAACTCCTAAATAAGGTATCCTCTTTGTTTTTTGACCTTTAACACCACCCATCTTGGGGAAGGGGGGGAAAGGAAGACATTTTCCTCACTAAAAATTCTGCTAATCTAGCTAGCAGTGGTCAGGGCCGGAGGCTACAGAGCAAAGATTCTTAGGGAAGACAGAAAGTGTAACAGAGGGCTGCACCCTTAAATCACCAGAGGGAGTGGGCGTGGTCCAGGCTGCAGATGGGACAAAGAGAACAAAGGGAAACTCACTTTTTCTGCTGTTTCCCAGAAGGGGAGGAATGAAAGGTCATGGAACCCAAAACTTTCCCCAAAAGCTAATTTCCCTCAATAGAAAAATATAAAATGGTAAATTTACAGCTTCATAAGACAAACGAATAAAAACAATGCACACTAAAGAGGAAGCTAAATCCTTTTTAGTTTTTTCTACTTTTTTCAAAGAAAAATATAAAAAGTCAAAACCATCTTGAAAATAGAGCTTCTCTGCTAATATACAGAATCAAATGTACAAACAAAGAAAGTTTTGGTCACCATATTTTGACATGAGGCTTTGATGTCATAAACTGCTTTCCTCATTCCTGATCTGAACCTCAAACCAGTTTAAATCATATGCAAGTGTGAGAGACTTGGATCAGGTCTTAGAGACAAACTATGATTCAGGGAATTCTAGGGATGAAGGTCACTAGATAGACGGTGAGAAAATTCAACCAGAGTAGGGGGCACAAGGAGGACGCTATATATGTGAACATGCTTTTATGTTGGTGTGGGTGGAGGTATATGCAACATTTCCCCACATATATATATAGTACAGAATTCCTAAGGTTAGGCATTCCACAACCTTATCACCATCACCTCCACTACCAAGCATAGTATCCCAGTCCTGTGGTATACATGACTTACCTCTTCCACAAAATTATGTTTTAGCTGTCACTCTATCAAATGTCATTATCCCAAAGCAGCCAGACCAAAATACACTATTTTTGCTGTGAGCAAATAAAATGCTAATTTTATTTTTATCAGATATGACAAAAGATGATGGAAAATCACATATTCATCAGTTACTTATTTCTAATTACATATTGAAGGCTGGCTGTAAATGGTGAAGCTATCACCATTTCACTCTGTTAACTCTATATACTAACCCTAAAAAAAATTAGTGTCTGCACATTATCTCAAACTCATTAGGCCCCAGTGATAAGAGAAAGCCTACTTACCACTTCAGCAGCGGAATCTTCTGGTTCATGTAAAATGATCGGAAGATTGCTAATAAAGCCAATTTCTCCATTTGCAATGTCTGGAGTAACCACTAAAGAAATATTTCGGATTTCCCCAAATCTAGGACTGATAGGTGGGATTGGGGGATTTATGTTCATCAACTCCACTGTTTCCAACTATGATAAACAAATAAGACAAAACAAAAATAGAAATAACAGAATTTTTTAAAAAATAAGTCTTAATTGCAAGGGGCAACAAAGTAAATATGGATAAAGGCCACCAATCAATAACTTAGCAACTTCATTTTCCTCCTTATTAATTCTCCATCCCATTTCAATGTCCTGCACAGGTTTCCTGAGCTCCTTCTGCCCCTCAGTTATTATTATTTCCCAGGATTCTATCTAAGACCTTTATCTTATGATTTATACCCTCTCCCCAATAATATTGGATAGCTCCTTCAAATTTCAAAAACTTTATAACCAACTGCCATTAAATATAGCATAAACGTCACACAGAAACTTTGCAGATAAAATGTCCAAAATGAAAACCACTCTCTGTTTCATGTCTCCTCACCGGCCCTGCCATCTGCTTTTCCTCCTTGTTACCTGTATCCAACTACCTTGACACGAAATATCAGAGAGTTGTCTGCATCTCTTTCCTCTCTTCCACTGGTCCACACCTCTAATGAGTCACCCAGATCCCTTCTCTAGCAAAGAATATTCACACTCAGATATTCACATTCAAACTCCAAATGTGACTTAACACGCTTTTATGTTTAAAGAAATGCAACACACATATAACATGTAGAGTCCCTGTAATTAATGAACATGACCACCAGAGTAACTTCCACAGTGTCCTGCTCACCCAGAATGGCCTCCCTTCCTCATTTCACAAGTCCAAAGTGTACCCTCTCTTAAAGAACAACTGCATTTCCTTCTCTCCCATGAAGATTTCTTTGGATTCTCTAGCCTGTTTGATTCTATTTTTCTGAACTTCTATTGCTACTCTCACTAAACTCAGACTTCATTCTAATTCCATTATTGCTCGCTTATCATCATTATGGGTGGTCCAGATTTTCTCTTCCCAAAAGGACTACAGAGTCCTTGTGGGTCTATGTCTGTCTCAGCATTTCCCCAGTATATGATAGAGACCTGAAATGCAACAGCTACACAATGAATATTTGCCGATTCATCTCTCCAACATGAATGGAGCTCTGTGGAGACCCTGATCCATCACAAACTTTCAACATCTTAATATTCTAACTTTTCAAAACCCAACTTATCAATACTTGAGTGTAGGAATAATCATTACAGAATTGCAAAAAGCATGGCCATTTTAAGGTAAAAAGCAATTTTGAACTTAAAACATTATGAATCTCCTACTCTAGACCTCTCTGTTAGGCTCTGTAATGTGGAAATGGCTTTGATTTAAGTTGGTTTTCCACAGTGGACTAAACTGGTACTGATCCCACCTATACTCTCACAATTTCTGATGAACAACATACATCTTAAAAGGGCAAAAATAAATGCTTTTTAAAAATGTCATACACTTTGCTTAGAAAATCATATGGAAAAACCTAAAGGAGTTGAGCAAAAACGAAAAAGGATGCATGGACATGGACAACAGTGTGGTGATTGCTGGGGGAGCAGAGTATGACAGGGCTAAAGGCTAATGGAAAAAATAAAATATTAAACTAGGAAAATTTAAATAAATAAAATTAATATATTTAAATTTTTCATATTTGGCAAAAATTTGAGTTTAAGAAAAAAATTAGAGTGGCAAATTTTGTCAAATACTGGTATACAGACTAAGTAAAATAAAGCATGTGATTCTCCCTGGCTGTGGTAGCTCAGTGGATTGAGTGCTGGCCTGAGAACAAAAGGGTCACTGGTTCAATTCTCAGTCAGAGCACATGCCTGGGTTGTGGGCCAGGTTGCCAGTTGGGAGTAGTTGAAAGTCAACCACACATAGATGTTTCTCTTCCTCTCTTTCTCCCTCCCTTCCCCTCTCCCTAAAAATAAATAAATAAAATCTTTAAAAAAACATGTGATCCTTTAGTATCTTGAATTTACTTTATAAAGTAAATAAAATATAAAGATAAATAATTAAAAACGCATAAGTATAAATACAATTCTTTCTAGAAAAAAGGAATATATATATATACCCATATACATATATATTTACCTTTTAAAATAGCACAAAGAATAAGCAAATAAAATGTGTACATTTGAATGGCATATAAACATAAAGTGTATTGTTCAGAAGCAAAAAATGTTTATAAAGTACACTGGTCATGTGTAAGCACGTGCTGTGAATGAACATTCTTGTTCCTATGTATTCACAAAACACTAAATTGAAAAAACTGTTTAAAACACCAAGGGAAAAAAACCCAATATAATTTTATTTCAAAACTATCTGTAAAAAAGAAAGAAAATAAGTCATAACTTACATACATTTATCAAAAGTTACAGAATTAATTCTAAATATCACGTTTTGAAAAATACAAGGTGGGGGAAAGTAGGTTGACAGCTGTGAGCACATGAACACAGCATTTATTCTTGGACTGTTATTTATTAATTATTGTATTATTTTCCACATAGACAGCTGTCAACATACTTTCCCCCCACCCTGCATAAAGAAAGAAGGTATAGAAGACTATGAAGTGAACTGATCAAAAGGAAAATGCAAATTTTACATAGCTTATTTCCTGGTCTCTAAGCCTTTTTGTCTGGGTTCCTTAAGCATCTGCTAAATCAGACTGCTCCATTCATAAAGAGTCGTTCTTTGCTTTCAGACAGTTTGCAACTGGGCAGCACATTAGTAACTCCATGCTTGCCAAAAGTTGTCTCTCAGACTGATGTATTTCGCTGAGAAGGTTACAGAAGAATGAGGAGCTCCTGTCTCGGATTCTCCTTTCTTTAGTTTCATTCAACTTTCCACGCAGAGTCTGATGTTTCCCATTCCTGAGTTGCTCATCCATTATGTACTATACAAACTCCACAACCTTCTAATTCCAACCCGCCTTCCAGAGCTACACAGCTTTTGTTGAACCTCAAGAAATTCTGTCAGTGACTAATAATGCCTCTTTTCCCTATAGTATTAAGTTAACTGTCTGCACAGTAAGACCTTTGTTTTTGTTAGTGTTTTTTTTTTTTTTT
>PVKM010019085.1:0-24472 GCA_004027735.1 Carollia perspicillata | reverse complement strand
CTGGGTCTCGTGGCCCCGTATACCGTCTGCCCCACTGGGTCTCATGGCCCCATATACCGTCTGCCCCACTGGGTCTCGTGGCCCCGTATACCATCTGCCCCCACTGGGTCTCGTGGCCTGGACTGCTGGCAGCAAGAGGCAGCACTCAGACCCAGCGTGGGACCAGTGTGTGCAAACTCAAGGCAAGCGTAGTTTTGCGAACTCCTTTCTTGGTGGCAACAGTGTTACCACATGCGCACTAGCTGGGACTGCCTTTTAAAACCCGCGGGGAGCAGTGGGAAGCAGGAGGCGAAAGGCTGAGGAGTAGAACAGAGAGCTATGGAGAAGGCAGCGGGGCTGTGGGGCCTGAAGACCCGGAGGGCCTGAACGTTCAGTTTTGCTTAATTTTTATAACTTTCTCCTCTTTTTTTCCTCCTGGTTCAGTGAAAGGTATCCCAGTCTCTCCTGAGTACCACAGGAAGTGTCAATAGAACACAAAGCTCATTTCCTTGCAGAGTTGCTATTCCGTTCTGTGGTTCTCTGCTTCATCTGTGTTGTTATGAACTTCTGAGGCGTCGGCTTCAGCTCCGCATCTCTCTTCTGCTGAAGTATGAATTCACGTAACACCATGGCTAGTATTTCTTCCAAATCATTTTTCATAAATCTCCTATGAAAACAGGATGTTGATTTAGGGGGGTATTAAATAAGGAATACAATTTTTATATTTTTGTTTGTTACTTATTATTATTTTGCCTTCTCTTTCCCATTTCAGGCTAGATAGTTAATGAGTTTTATCCTCAAGTTTTCGTAGACTGTTGACTGACTTATGACTTCGGTCACATGGACTGCACACATGTAAATACCTAAGAGAAGTGCCTGCTGGTGAGAGACAGAACTTGGCCTTGACATTTAAGAGTTAACACCGGTTTTCTCTTTCCTTACGTTTTATTCAGATTCCGACACAGCCCCAACTGCTGGTACCTGAGAGACTGGACTATCCACACCTGGGTCAGGCAGTGCCTAAAACACGGTGCACCAGACAAAGCCCTGTACACCCTTGTGAATAAAGTGAGTGCTTTCCTGGCCGTTGCCACCCGTTCCTTTGAGCTTAGATGATACGGTGTTTGCACCTGTTACAGTACAGCAAAAACAGTACAAGAAATAACTTTTTAAAATTATTTGCCGTCAGATAGCCTTTTGAGAATGGGGCTGGGTGTAAATTAATCAACCAGTTAGAACTAAAAATTCCTGTGGCTGCTGCTGTTCCCAGTGTAAGGACGCAGGAGCGGACCGGCAGACACTCAGGCAGTCCGGCCACGAGGACTCCGCATGGGCGCCCATTCATTCCTGACCCCAGAGCCTGCGGTTCTGTGCCTGGTCCCCTTGGTGACGCTTAGGGGAATAGTCGAGACCCTGGTGTTCAGACTCCCTTACACAGTTTTAAAAAGACCTATTCCTGGTCACTCAAAGCATATCTTCCAAATGCCCTGACTCCTCCCCTCAAGCAATAAAGTACAAAATAAGCAAAAGTTTAGAACTTTGTTGTTGTGAGTCTTAAGCTACAACACTGTTATGACCAATAAAAAGAGTTTTAACAATATTCCCATGAAAATGCATTATTCCTATAGTATCATTGGACCTTGTATGTTGAAACTCAAAAGGACATACTACAAATGATTGTACATTTTTTAAAGGAAATACTAATTTTGTTTGGGGGAGTTTTCGTCTCACATGAGCTGGGCCCAGTTCGACTTAATACGTGTTGCAGACAGTTCGTATGTGAGGCATTGCCTTGGGTATGGCCCTGTCCACAGAAATGAGCAATATCTTATCCCTACCCTCAGGAAACTTGTAATTTAACAAGGTAGATAAGCAGGTTCCCTTAGGCCCCAGGGGAAGGCATAGATTGAACCCTGCCCTCCTCAGTTTGATGACACAGATTGTACTAAAAGAAGAAGATGCCTGTGAAAACAAAGCAAGAAGGGTCTAGAAAGGCAGAAAAGTCTGTCTCACTTTCTGCGATTCCTGCTTTTTTGTGGAAAGCACACTGGGCAAGGAGTCCGAAACCCAGGCTGTAGTCCCGTAAATTTCACTAGTTAACTGTAACTTTGGGCCAACAGTTTACCCTTCTAGGTCTTAGTCCTGCCAACTCAGAGTCGTGGGAGTGGCACTAAGTTGGTGGTTTCCAACCTGCTGCCCACTAGGACAGAAGCAGCTTTTAAAATGTAAGATGCACCCCCAAGATTTTCATTTAATGGATCTTTCTGGAACCCAGACATTAGTATTTTTAATGGGTTTTTTAATTTTTTAATAGAATTTTTTAGAGCAGTTTTAGGTTCACAGCAAAATTGAGAAGGTACAGAGATGTCTTGTCTACTCCCTGGCCCTGCACCTGCACAACCTCCCCCAGTGCCCACATCCCCCACCAGAGCAGTGCATTTGTTACCATTGATGACCTGCACTGACGCATGGTAACCAGCCAAAGTCCACAGTTTACATCAGGGTCGTTCTTGGTGCCGTACATTCTCTGGGTTTGGACCAGTGTATGACGTGTTTCTACTGTCACAACATCATACAGAGTAGTTTTACTGCATTTAAAGTCCTGCTGTGTTCTGCTGTACATCCCTCATTGCTATCCTGTTAAGGCTCCCATGTGCCTTCTGATTTGCAGCCTGGGCTGAGAATCACTGGCTAGTTGGTTTCTAAGGCTCCTTCCAGCTTTGGTGATGTATCATTCTAAAACATTTTACTTTTACCCTGCCCCTACAATTAATGCTGATTTGGATGATGGTTTTGAGAAATGCAGATGCTGCGCATGAGCTCCAACCTTTCCAATAAGGGCTTACAAACATTTTTCCTTTTCAGCACACGGGAGGCATCCCACACAGCCTCCAGCAACAGTGACCCAGCTCAGCAGTGACTCACTGCTGGGGTGGGGGTGGGGGTGCTGGTCAGGACCATCTGGGTGTCCCAAGAGGATACAAGAGGATGGTGTAGTGTGAAAACTGTCCTCAGGCAATTCTGGTGGTTAGGGAAGAATGGGGTGGTGTGGAGGATCGTGTGTAAGCCTACTGACGTAGGAATTTAAAACAAAAAAATATAACCACAGTTTAGATCATTATTAGTCATCCTTGACTGAATGAAAATCACATGGGCAGCTCGCTAAAACTCCAGGGTTCTGTGCTTCATTCCCGGAGATCTTGGTTCTATAAGTCTGAGGCTTCAGAATCTGTCCTGTTAAGTGCATGTCTAGAAAGCTCTGGTTCAGGTGCTAAACAGTCCACATTTGGAGAAATCTGGGTTCTCAGATATTCAGCTGCTTGTCAACAGAACATCTGAGGAGATTGACTAGTAATATTTTATTGGCTTGTTTCTTGGGTCTTTAAAAACCAAGGAGACAACAAAGGGGTGCTGGTATGGATGTGGCAGAAAGGGGGCCCTTGTGCACTGGATGGAGATGCCTCAAGAACTTAAAAATAAAGCTATGATGTGATCCAGCTGTCCATTCCCACTTCTGGATGTTTGAAGGAAATGCAGTCACTGTCTCAGAGATAGCTGCATGCCCCTGTTCACTGCAGCATTATTATTCACAAAGCCAAGATATGGACACAGCATAAGTGTCTATTAACTAACAAATGGATTTTTCAAAGATGTTGTGTGTATACACAATGGAATATTATGAAGCTATAAAAAAGGAGATCCGGCCATTTGTTACAACTTGGACGAAATTTAAGAGCATTATGCTAAGCAAAATAAGTCAATCAAAAAAAGACAAATACCCCATGATGTCACTTATATATAGAATCTAAAAAAACAAACTAAAAAATGAAGTGTAGAATGGTGGGGGCTGGGGCTGGGGGTTGCGGGAAACAAGGAGGTGATGGCCAGGGTGGACAAAGGTCCAGCTGTAAGATGGTAAGTTCGGAGGGTCTGGTGGCCGACATGGTGACCGTAGTTAACAGCTCTCTCCCATGTAATGTGTGATGGGGCGTTAGCCAACCTTGTCGTGTAATCACTTCTCCACATACCATGTACTAAATCGTCACGTTATATGCCTTGCACTTACACAATGTTGTATGCCAATTATATCTCAATAGAGTTGAGGAAAAAATCGTCTGAGGACCGAAAAGTGCTGCATAAGAAGATGATGTGTGGTTTCTTATGGGAGTCCTTTTTTTAAATGACACAAATTTATTATCTTAGATTTCTGGACATTGGAAGTATGAAACATTTCAACAAGCTAAACTCAATATCGTGGCAGGGTTATGTTTCTTCAGGAAGCTTTTGGGGAGAAGCTATTTCCTTGACTTCTTAAAATGAGAGTCCATTTTTTTACCTGGATATTCATACCTCAGATTAGAAAAAGAATCTCTGAACCCATGGAGTATGGGGGGAGGTATTTATTTCTTGAGCTATGACATGTTAGAATCGAGTTTATGTTTCACATATCAATAATCTTATATCAGATACCTCCTTACAACTTTCTCCCCCAACCAGCAGCTCCAGTTACCAAAACTTAGGAGTCACAGTGTCCATTTCACTGTGGCAGATGCTGTAAAATGACAGACAAATACTGTAAAGCTAATGGTGGTTAGTTTTGTCCTGAATAATACATAGGCATTCGTTATAAATCGAAGTGGATATTTTTCTCTTATTTTCTTTTTATTTCCATTTTCATTGCAGGTACAATATGGAATTTTTCCAGATAACTTTACATTCAATTTACTGATGGATTATTTCATAAAGAAAGACAATTACGAAGGTAAGAAACCAAACCCAAGTCCATTTATAATGGGGTTTCAGCACCCAAAGAGAAGTAAGTGTGGTCCCTTTCCCTTTTATGTTTCTTAATGACATCTCTTCACATCACTCAGGGATAGATTGTAGTTGATTTACCATGCCACTCGGCCAGAGAGGAAAATTATGTCCAGGTTTTTTCCTCTGCGTTTCTCAAGTTTATTTGTTCCTGTCTCTGTGGACAAAGGACAGTGAATTTAGTTAAGGAAAAAACCCCGCCTGAGCTTCCATGAGGCTAATAAGATAAAGTAATGCTGTTATTAGCTTACTCCCCTTTTTTGGCACCATTTGCTACCTTTATTTTATTTAAATCAGAGTTGTCATATTATGTAAAATATGAAACCATAAAATCAGTTGACTTCTCCTGGAAAGAGCAGTACCCTCACTACGAAGGAAAATCATTTTCCCTCCCTAGAATTTTGTTAGTTCATCTGTAAATAGGTGGATCTGTGATCTGGGAGATCTCTTTACCCTCAGATCCTCCAAGTCTGTGAAATGAATTTAAAGTGGCTTCTAACTGCAGCCGCAGTCAGGGAGGCCGAGGAAAGGTGGTGGTTACAGCTGACCCTGCAGAGCAGCAGGCGGGAGCCTGCCGGGCTCCAGTGCACAGGGAGTGCAGTGGGGCACACGCGTGCTTGTGGCTGTGCAAACAGACAGGAAAGAGGAGGCCTTGCCAGTGTGTAAAGACACACACTGGCTTTCCACGTCCACCGTGGCACCAGGCCGGGGTGGTCCCTCAGAGCCCAGAGGGAGCCACGCCTACGTTAGGGGAGCCGCTGCCTCAGGACTGTGAATGTGGACTGGGGTCACTTAGGAACTCTCAGTGGGTGTTTTCTGTTACCTTGTCTTCCGAATCGCTGGTTCGATCTTCTGCTTCATCTAGTCTGCTGTGGATTCCTCCTAATGTATTTACTCATTTCAGATGTTGTACTCTTCATTTCTGACTGGTTGGTTTTTTCCTTTGTTATGGTTTCAATGTCCTTTTTTATGCCTACTGTCTCTTTGTTGAAGTTCTCAGCGAGTTCATTCATCCTTTCTTTAAGTTCCTTGAGCACCCTTAAAACCATTGTTTTGAACTCTGCATCTGGTGTGTTGCTTGCCTCTATTTTGTTTCGTTAAAAACACGGAATGCTTCACCGATTTGCATGTCACCGTGCACGGGGGCCATGCTAATCCTCGTATCATCCCGGCTGTGGCGCATGTGCTGCTGAAGTGCGCGCCGGTGCTCCCTTATGCGTCTTTGCCATCCGGGATCCTGCCTTGGGGTTCCAGCCCCGCATGCCAGCACCCTTGGCCTCTCCCACTGCGTCAGCACTCAGTGATCAGGCAGGGGACTGGCCATTTCTGCCCGCAGTGTGGGCGCCCCGCTCCCTTCTTCTCTCCGGATCTCCGCTTTATCTTCTCTCTCACAGGCTTACAGGTGCTGGCTGCCAAGGAGTACTCGCTGCATATTATTTTTTGAAATGTTAATTATCCCTTGTCCATTTCTTACTCAGTTTTAAACATGCACTTCCTGAATTCAACTAAAAGATAATTTGCTTTTACATAATCTAATTTTCATAATCTGCTCTCTGAACATCAGATGTAAGAATCTGTATTACTGTATCATTGGAAAATTATGTAGTAGCAGTTTTCTTCCCTTACTCTCTTTAAAAGGTATGCTGGGAAAATCAAAACAGATTTTTTTTTTCGAAATGCAGAGTAAATAATTAATGTTGATTTTTTAAAATAAGGTTTTGGTAAAGATTATTATCACTATGGCAAAACTTAGAAAATAATATATTTTTATTGTTGTTAAGATAGGAAATATCCAAGTACATAAATGATTATGGAGGAAAATTAAATTAGTTATACAGGCCAATCTAATTTTACTTCCAAGATGACTGAAATACAGAATATAAATAATGAATGACAAAGTAATTTTCATTTCTTTTTCATGTGTAATTTTAGATTCAGTAGTAAACAGTTGGCAAAAGTAAGTTTTTTAAAAACTCTATTTGTAGCTTTAATTTTTTTTTAAATATTGGTTTATTTGGTGTGTTTTTTCTTTAAATCTCTTCAGGTTATTATTTTGCTATTTCCAGGTTATTATTATTAGTCGACTTCCTGGTCTGCTTGTCTATCTCAGTTTCCCTGTTTGTAAAAAGAATATAGGAACTCATGCCTGTGGCCTCATTCCAAACCATAACATGTACAAACCAGCTGACTCAGAACAGCTGCAAATCACTGCTAACTTGTAATTTTATGAGTGTAAGTGAAAAGTGGTTAACACAACAACTCAGTCAAAAATATTTGTACCTGTCACGGCACCACATCTTAAACCAACATTCTGTAACAACAAATATTAAGAAAAGGAAATTGACCCTGGCCAATGTGCAGCAGTTGGACGGAGCATTGTTGCATATACTGGAAGTTCTCAGGTTCAATTCCCGGTTAGGGCGCACGTCTAGGTTGCTGGTTCAGTCCCCAGTCGGGGCATTTACAAGAGGCAACCCGTCAACATCTCTCTCACATTAACGTTTCTCCCCCCGCCTCTAAAAAGTCAATAAGCATATCCTTGAATGAGGATTTTTTTAAAGAAATCAAAAAGGAAATTGTTTGAACTTCATTTTCTTGGCTTCTGTTTATTTTGTGGAATAGTGAGGGAAACCAAAGCTTGTTCCAGGTCTGACCTCTGATGACCAGTGTTCATGTGGAAACAGATATGTTGTGTATCACACCCAGGTGCTTATCATTTATGAGTAAGCATTTTCTTTTCCCTTCATTCAGGTCTTTTAAACTGAGCTCGGTTGTCTTTTTTATGTTCATTAGTGTTTTTTGTCTTTGACATAATACCTAGGATTTAGGATTGCCTCTAGCATTTGTCCTCTTTTGCCCCAACAAGAAACTACCAGAACACAGAAAGGCACAGTCAGCCCAGCCCCGCTCTGCTTGTCGGGGTGACCTGGCGAATACAGGGTCCGGCAGAAGTAAGGCCTGCCGGACTGTGGTTGGTAGGGTAATAATTTATAGTTTAATTTGAACTTTTCACCTAACATGTCATATGGTGCGCTTGAGCGTGATATTGTTATGTTACAGAGTTACATGCTTATGACTTTGTAATAGAAGATTTTGTAGTAAAAAGGGGCGTTATTTGTGGCGAACCCTGTAGATCTGCCTTTTTTCTGTGCGTCTTAGCCCTTCCAGCTGATAGACATGATGCGTTCGGTTTGCTTGCCAGTTTATGAGGCATTTTCATGCGTGGTATCTTGTTGGCCTGTCGCGCAGTCTTTAGAAGTAGATGGGACAAAGGCAGGGTACCGTTCGGGAGAGGAGACTGGGAGACAGTGAGTGGTTTACTAAGTGCCCCTGGGGGCAGCGGTGCGGTGGCCCCTGGAGTAGTAGATACACAGATGTGCAGGGGAGGCCAAGGCTTGGGAAGAGCAATGGCCAGAGCCCACATTTTTTTACTTCTTAACTCTGCTTATATTTCCATCACCCCCAGTTTCTATGAGTGTTTAGAGTTAAACACAGATGCGGTGATGTTACCTGCAGCTCATTTGTTCTCATTTGTACTTTGATCTTCCTGCCAGATGCCTTGTCCGTGGTTTTCGAGGTCATGATGCAGGAAGCCTTCGAAGTGCCTTCCACCCAGCTGCTCTCCCTCCATGTTTTACACCATTGCCTGGCGAAGAAGGCAGACTTCACTGTGAGTGGTCCCCCCGAGGCAGTCCCGAGAGCCTGAGGGAAAGCAAGTGGTGGGTGCTCTGGAGGGCCCAGGTGGCCGGAGGAAGCCCCGGCTGTCAGAGCCTGGAAGGAGCTGTCCGAGGTGCGGCTCCGCGGCCGTGGCCACCCGGGAATGAGTGTCCACTCTGTGTGCTGTGGTCGCTGGTCTCTAACACAGGGGACCTGGACGTTCCTCCACTCGTGCGAATCTCAGGTGGATGTGCCTGTGCGCATTTTGAAGCTTGAGCTAGTTCCCGTCCTCCCCAGACACTCAGAAACGGGTAACTGACAGTGAGAGCCGGACATGGCGTATCAAAGAAGCAATTAGGTGCTGGCTTAGACCGAGGCCTTAGGTATTAAATACCAGTTACTTAATTTATGTCACTGTTTTCCTAAGGTTACTCCGGGGCAGTCCAGAATACCGGGTTTTGGTGTTATCCCTTAGGTTAGGTACTTAATCATTACGTATTGCTGTCCTGAGAATAACAACAGTGATAACAACAATAACTAATATTGAAAGAGCGTTTACTTCGTACCAGGCTGTGTTCTTGGTATTTTAAATGTATTAATGCATTTAATCCTCACAACTCTATAAAGACGAGAGGCCTGGGGCATTCAGAGATGTTAGTTAATAGCATGAAGCCACTTCATGAAGGAAGTCTTATGCTATTGTCTGCCCCTAATTCAAACATAACATTAAAAACATTCCAGTTTGAGTAGGCACTGAAAATGCCATCTAGTCCAGCCTGCATTCTGAAGAATTCACAGCGTGCTCTGCTTTTCTGAGGTGAGGGTCACGGCCTGTGCGAACACCGTGCTGACCGTCTCTCTAAGTCTGCACTGAGCACCTGTGATGTTCCATGCTCACTCACACAGGTGAGCAAACCTTTCCTGCCTGCAGTCTGAGAAGAATAGTGGCATTTAGAAACAGTGGGACACACAGATGCAAAATTGTGACTGTGATGAGCAATACAAAGATGGTGTCCATGAAAGCCTATATTATAGGAATTTTTGTTTGTATTTTAAACTTAGGTTAGGAAAGACTTTCTTAAGAAAATAGTTCCTGGGTTAACATTGGAAGGATGAATAGGAATGAACTGACCGAAGAGGGGAAGAAAATCCAAAAAGAGGAAATAACATGTGCAAAAGCCCTGTGGCAGGAAGAAGTTGGTGAGCAGAAAGGGGCTGGAAAAAGAGAAAGATACTCAGTGCAGCTGCAACCGAGAGAATGGGAGGGAAGCCTGCAGGTGGGATAAGGCTGGAAAGTGGAGAGCGTGCTAAGTTAGCCACTTCGTCTTCATCCTAAAACGAGTGGAAAACCGTTGGAAAGTTTTAAGCAGAGGGGGTAACATGATCAGATTTGTGTTTTGAAAAGATGCCTTTGGCTAGAATGGGCGTCACAGGTCAGAGTGGGGCCAGCGTGACTGTGGTCCGAGCACTTGGGAGATGGCTGTGGCGGTCGTTGGGGACCCGGGTGTGGGGGCGTTGCAGAGTAGCCGAGGGACGTATTTGGGAGGCAGATGACATGATGTTGAACTAGATGTGGAGCCAGGGAATCGGGGGTCAGATCTCGTCTCCTCAGTTTCTAGCTTGTGTATTACAGCTGGACAGAAGGGTTTCTGTGTGTTCACAAAGGGAAGTCTGGAAAAAGAAGAGGTTTTATAAGGAAAATCATTAATTTGGCTCTGAAGAGTTTGCATTTTGAGACAGTCAAGAGATTGCACAAGGGAAATTAGGATCTTAATGGGAAAATCTGGACTGTTCATAAAATGTATACATCCCCGTGTAAGTGTCTGCAAATAGCCAAAGAGCAAAAGAAGAATTTGGGATGTGGGGCCACAGAATCCACAGGAAGAGAGTGGTCTACAATATAGCCTGCTTCTGAGGAAGGGAGGACTTTTGAAAAATTTGTTAAATCTAGCAACAGGAAGGCACTAGAGTGTAACCTTTGTTTCCATAGAATAAGGGGCAGGAAACCAAATTGGAGCAGATTGTGGAGTGAGTTAGAGGTACAGAAAGAAGACAGAATAAGCAAGTCTCTGAGATATCTAGGGGTGAGGTGAAATGAAGTAGGGGGAAGAGGGGAAATGAGGGTTTGCTTTGTATCAATGCGAGAGGCAGAAGCATAAAATGGAAAGACCTACAGGAGGACATTGGTGGAATAGCATCTGGCTTAGTCCACACATACAGCAGAAGCTAGTGGCTTGGAACAGACCTAGTATTTTAGCAGTGGTTGCATTATTCCCAGACCATGGAGGGGGAAAATCCCTCTAAGACACTCATTTATTTTTGTTAGTTTGTTTTCATCTTTTTCAAAGTCCTTTGGGAGTGTCACCATTCCTGCCGCCATCACCGCCCTGCTGGGCTCCTAGCACAGAAAGCGTACCGCTTGCTTGGCCGTTAGTCCTATTGCATTCTGATGCTATAGGTCATTCATTTTTTTCCTTGAAGAAAAGAAAAAATGTTTTGAAGGCTCCTTATTTACTATTTACCAGACCCCTTTTCATGTAGTTTATGTGGGGGAAAGTCAAGCCTTAGAGTGATTTGCTTTTGCAAGTGGAATGACCTGGTCCTTAATTACCAGCAATTTCGCTTATCTGTGCTGCAAAAGTGCCTTGGAGAGGTTTTGTTTTCCTCCCAAGGTCTTTGCTTTTTTCAGACCTTCAAAAATGACACTTTCCTTGCACAAACGCCAGTGCAAAGGTCTGGGTGCCCCTTAGCACCCAGGTGCCTCACTCACACCAGCTGCAGTTGCAGCCTGCAGACCACGTTCACTCTCCACTTCCTCCCTGACCTCTGGGTGCAGAGACTGGTCAGTGCAGGGCAGCCTGAGCTTTGGGTGCTGTATTTCCAAGCCAGAGCCAAGGCTCAGACCTGTGCGGACTCGCAGAGCACCAAGAGGATCACAGCTCTTGTGTCTGGGGGTGGCCAAGGCCCTCCTCCGGGCCCTGCTTTTCTGGAGAGTCTCTGTCCCTGGTCCCTGCCATTATTGTTGGGCAGCCAGCTGATCCATGCTTGTGCGGTTGCCCCGTTTTTCTCTTGTCTCAAAGGGCTCCAGTTTTATTGAAGTGTAATTTTGCACCCTGGGTTGAAAGAAACAATCACTAAGTGTTTCTGATCACCTAATTTATTTTTGAGAGGCCCAGATCTATCTAAAAGCAACCTAACAGTGGTATTTATTTTAACACTGTCAAGCAGGACTCTTATCATTGCCGAATTGTTTTTTAAAATTCAAAAGCCTGCTCCGTCTTGTCATGGCCACGTGAGTGAACACGGGCCAACAGCGTGTCAGGTTTTGGTTGTCCGAGGCGGTGTTGGGCCACAGCACACTCTTTGTTTTTGTTCTGTTTTACTTTCCTGATTGTACGAGGGGCTCATATTCATTGTCAGATTTCTGCAAAATAAAGAAAAGTACAAAGAGGAAAACCAAAGTTACTCATAACTTCGCTACCCAGGAGTCTGTTAACATTTAGGGTATTTCCTTTCTGTATTTGTCACTAAACATAACTACCTTTTACTTACAAAATTGGGATTATAATATACCTATGGCTTTATTATTTTTCTTTTTTAACTTAATGCTATAACACGTTCTTTTTCTTTCATGTAATTAAAAATCACATTTTTGCACTAAGTAATCCATTGCGTGTCTGGACCATGAGCTGGTACACTCTGTTGCAGTGGGAAGAGGAGAGGAACTTCGGGGCTTCCCTGCTGCTCCCAGGCCTGAAGCAGAAGAATGCGGTGGGGCTGAGTTCTCAGCTGTATGGCTTTGCACTTCTTGGTAAGCAAAGTGATCCTCACAAATTTTGTTTCTCACGGGTAGAACTAATGCATTCTTTACTTCATAATAAAATTAGAGTTTAATTTAAATTTGCTAGTGAAATCCCTATGCAGCTTTCATTTTTAGGCACACACACAAAAATAGACGTTGACGGCTTTACAGTTAGGACGTAAGAAAATGAAGAGGGTCCTAAGACCCGTCCCTGACGTGCAAGCTGAGATACAGTGCTGGTGGCTGTAGATTATACACCCAGTGTGAGGAAGGGGTAGAGAAAGGAAAGTTCTGGCCCTCTTTTGGGAGAACAAGCCAGTAGAATCTTTCCCAGTATGAACAAACATCTTTTTCTCTCTCTAGATCTAAAGTCCAGGAGAAATTGAGAGTTCGGGTTGAGGTTCTCTCCTTGGTTTTGTTTTCAGGGGAGAGAAGAGAATCTCAGCACAACTGGTAGTACTTTGGGGGAGCAGAGAGGGACCCGTTGGTACAGTCTGGCTGTGCCATGCAGGGGGTGGGGGGCAGCTTTGCGTTAGTGCCCTGACTGCATTGCGATCAGGCAGGTCAGCAGGACACAGCCTTCTGAGCCGTGGCCTCAGAACCTGGTTGCGTGGACTCTGGGCGGATACACTCAACGTTAAATGTGCCGTTTTCCAGAGGCTTATCGAATGCCTATTACTCCACTACTCTCTCGTTCTCTGTCTCAAGTGCCAGGCATTTGAGAAAGCACCTTCTCTCAATTAGACATTATTCTGCTTACCTTTGTTTTTTGAAAATCGTCAAAGTTATAGCAGTTTGGCTGCATTTGACGTTGATTCATACTGATTCTGATATAAACTGACTCAGAAGAATCTCAGAGTTCACCAGACTGACCATGAGACTAACGAAAGAGCCCACCACTTCTGTAAAAAATTGCGTTCTCCTTATTTGCCACCTACTCTCAATACTGATTTACGTGCTTTTGCCTTCAGATTAGCATTCAGGACTGTTATACTGTAGGAAGTTGTCCGGGCTAAGAAAATGCTCTTAGTCACTCTTGTTTCTGAGCAGAGGCCCCGGTGCATTGGGACTGGCAGATGTCACACCAGAAGCTCTTCTCTCTCTTTGTGTCACGTGCTGGGCAGCCCCACTCAACCCGGATGGAAGCAGCTTCCCAGAATGTGGCTGTAGTCTTGCCCCAAGCACCTTAAAGGTCTAAAATTAGCTGTCACCTGATAAGCTTTGCCTATTTATGCCCTGCTGTAGCTCTTCCAAATCCTCCTTCCCAGCAAAGATAAGTGAAGGTGGACTTAAGACCTGGCAGCTCAAGGTGACCTTGCTTATTAGCACAGAGAGCGCTTCAGCACCACAGGAGTGGAGACGGCCCCTCCCCCGCCAGAGGGCCCTGCCCTCCCGTGTGCACATCTTGAGCTCCAAGGCTGATGGTTTGAGAAAGCAGGAGAAACACTCATGTCCTGAGAGCAAAGGGTGATGCAGACTTCGTGCTTGAAGGTTGATAAAACTTAAGTAAAGGAAGGAAGAATAAAAGGAGTTTTTCTTTTTTTCCGTACTGACAGTCAATGGGATGTTTTGGAGCACTTTGAAAATGGCACATGTTCATTTCCTGCCAGGGCCAGGTGTCCAGTGTTGACAAGACTTCACTGTAAGGAAGCTGCGGAATCTGCTTTGCTGAGGAAAATTGTGTTCCTAAAACAAAAATAATACTTTTGTTGTTTGACTCACTTCACAAGGGGGTCTCCACATAGAGGCAGATATATCAACCCCTCTGAACTTCCCTCGGCCCTGTGCTTCAGACAGCCTCGTGCTAATCCCCGTCAGTGCAGATGGAAAAGAAGAAAAACGAATTTATGAAAGGACATATTAAAAAACATACGCAGTGGATTTTACCATGTTTTCCATCATCCATCTGAAATGCCACCAGGTTGCTAGGTGGGATGGGGCCCTTGGGACAGAGGTGGAGTGGTCCGTCCCTGTCCGGGAGCAGCCTGGTGCAGATGTACCTGTGCCTTGGCGTCCTCAGCCGCAGACACGGTGGGAAGGCGACGCTGAGCTCCCTCCTTTGTTCCTTTCGGCCACAGGGAAGGTGGAGCTGCAGCGTGGGCTGCGGGCCGTGTACCACGACATGCCTCTGCTGTGGCGACCAGGCTACCTTGACAGAGCCCTTCAGGTGATGGAGAAGGTGGCCTCCTCTCCGGGAGACGGGAAGCTGTGTGGAGAAGCGGTATGTCCTCGGTCCTGATTCAGTGGGGTTTAGCCGCCTCCTGTTTCTCCTAAGTTAGGCTTTAGATGTGTTTTTGTTTTCTTCCCCCAACCCCCTACTCTTTAAAGAAATTTCTGTAGAATCATGTACTTACCCAGTTGAAAAGGAATGAAAAACCACAAACCTTCTCAATGTTACTGACAAAATGTCCTGGAAAATAAGATTATTGTTGATTTTATAGCTCACTTTCTGGAAGGAAAACTCTTCCCTCCCTGACTTTGATAAAATACCGTGCCCTCCCCGGTAGACCTGCGGCGGCAACTCAGTAGAGGTTAAGATTGCATTTAAGATTTTTTGGTCTTTCTGTTCGCTTAGAGTCCTGGGAGACTTCCCAGTCCTTTTCCTCAAACCCACAAGAAATGAAACTGAGGGCTAGAGACGGGACAGCCTTCCTTTCCTTCTGTTCAACCTTCTCGTGCTGGGGGTACAGTGCTGAGGTCTGGGTCACCGGTTCCTTTCAAAGTTCTCAGGAGTTCCCTTTGCCTGGGCTAGGAACCTGTCCTTTAGCCCCAGGGCTCATCTCTCTTGGTCACCTAGGACTCTTGACACCATGAAGTCACCAGACGTAGCTCAGGCTACAGGAAACTGGCATCTCAGAGCCACATGACACTTATAGGTCGTAGGAAGCCGAAGTATCTGCTTCTGACCGAGCAGCCCATGTAGTCGGAGTGAGGCCTGGAAGCACTTGGTGGTTTTGTTACTGGGGCGCCAGCTGACGCGGACACCGGCTCGCAGTGTCCTCGGCGTTATGGATGAGATACGAGACAAATTCACATAGACTACTGAGTCCTGTGGAGGAAAAGGGACAGCACGGCTACTCTCTCAAGGGGAGAGCGCCCTGACCCTTGCCTTGACTAGCTTTTATTGGGTTCATTTTGCACAGGAATACAAGTAAAGCTCATTAATCATTGTCAGGCAGTAAGGATCAAACAGTAGATAGCATACAAAGAACTACCAGGGCTTATTCTGAGTCAGGGTCTGTTAGCTAAAGGGCTACAAAACTTTGGGAAACAAACTCATTTCCTGCTCAGACCCTTATCATTTAATTGAGAACATTCTTAACAGAGCAGGTTTCACAGGATTTTATGCATTCTTTCTTAGGCCTGATCACCTGGGGAACCGCCCTTTCCTGCCCAGGGCTGCACCACCCTCTGTCATTGTTTCAGGCTTAAGTCAGGCAGAGGAAGTAAGGCAGCCAAGAGATTAGGAGACTTCCTGCAGACAGAATGAGGACTCAGGCTATGTCAAAGCTGAGGGGTGAGAGTCCATCACCCCCTTTAGCTATAGCCCCCCAAGTCCTTCCCTGGGGGGCTCCCCATGATCATGCTTGTTTTAGGTCATGCCCCCCTTGGGGAATCTTACCTGTCACTGGCTAACCAATCAAGCATTGGGGGCCAGGCAGAGTGAAGTGAAAGGATCAGAGGTGGTGCCCCTGCCAGGGAGATGAGCTTGTCTCCTTAGTGGCTTATGGTCCGAAGGTCGCTCACTCAGCCTTAGCCATGGTGGGGTCACAGCTTCTGAAACCAGGCGGGGTGGTTCCCAACAGTAAACATTAGCTTTGAGCTGCTGCTTTGTTTTGTCTTGACCCCGATCGATTGGCTCTCGCTTCAGTGGAGAGACATGCAGGTCCAGTTCCTGGAGTGGCTCCTTATACTGGTGTCTAGTGAGTCATTACCCTTTTTTCCAGGCATTTATAACTGAGCATTTCTAAATACCTAGTCCTACTTAGCCCTGCTGCAGTCAGTACTAGTGATCGAAAACAAAAGTATACCTAAACCCTTTGCCAGGGAAGTATTCCTTCCAGTCTGAGCCAGATTTGCATTCTTTGTGCTCTGACTTAATAAGAATGTGATTTGGATGTCAGCAAGGCTGGGGCATGTGCCAGGTTTGGGTGTGATGTATTCATGCCATTGAAAGGCCTCGCGGTATTTCTGGATTTTTGTTCTCATGTGACCAGGACAGAATTAATCGATGTTGAAGCAGGTTCGAATGCTGGCGGTGAAGTTTCCGTCCCATCTCTGACGCTTAGTCCCTCTGGGCCAGGCGAGGTGTGCCTCAGGGTGAAAGCTGTGAGGCAGAGGGGTCGAAACAAAAAGAAGCCCTCTGTTTTGTAGTTTACTTACTCGCTCAGTCGCAGAAGTCACCTGTTAAAATGAATCTCACGTGTGCTTCCTGGGTCTTTGCCAGCAGCGGCGTGGGTTGCACTGGTCCCTAATGTACAGACTCCGGGAGCTAGGATCTACCTCTGCAGGAGGCCCTCGCCGAGACTCCGAGGCTTCCCCGTGCATTCACCATGGCCCTTTGCTGGTCGTGGTCTGTGCGGGTTCTTCTTTCCCCTCTCCCAGTTCCACACGGATTGAGGAAGAAAGGCGTGGAGGTGTGGGTTGGGAGGGGGGAATCTTTTGTGCCCATCAAGCATAATTCTTAGATTCCTACCTGGCTGATTAAAAGGAAAATCAAATGCCATTGTACTGATTTATATACAAACAGTTCCGAGTTTGCTTATTTGTATTGTTTGTTTCATACTGAGTTTTTCATGCCATCCAACAGGGTGTTTCTAATGTGAAATTATATAACCGTTTCCATTTTCTCTAATTTGATCAGAGAACTCTTCTCACAACTTTAGGTCCCAGATTCCCTTCCTCTCCCTTCTCCAGCCCCTCTTCACGATGGGCTTCCAGGGCCACTGACTGGCTCATGAGGCCCTGCCCCCTCTCTGCCCCACAGCTCGACGTGCTGGACAGAGTCCTGAGGGCTCTGACTGCCCCGGCCCCCGAGGCTTCAGAGGAGCAGCCCCTCGAAGGGGAGGACAGCCGGGGCTCAGAGGAGCTGAGGGAGCAGCTGGACATGGAGGAAACCGAACAGTCCAAGCTTCCCCGGTACCTGGAGCGATTTCAGGTGAGTCGCAGCGGGACAGAGGCCCTCTCGGCTGTGCATTAAACATGCTGCTCTGCCCTGGTGATTGACAAGCAGTCCTTTCATGCATTAATGTCACACACAAAGGCATTTAAGACTGATCGAAATTGCATTTTTATTGCTTCACACAGAAAGTGGCCTTAAAAGAAATAAATGGAATTTCTACATTCTTTTTGGTACTTGAGCTAATGGGCCACAGTTTCGTTCCCTGAGGCAGGATGTCATTACTGCCTCATCCCTGACATGTACCTGATAGGTGGGTAACAGCTTGCCTGCTCCTAGCAGCCGCCTGACTCCAACCCTGGGTGGAAAGGATCCGGCCACTTCCCCGTCTTGCACTGAGCATGCTTGACAGCCCAGAAGTGCAGGTAGAAATTACAAAGCCGCATTTGGGAGTGATGGAGGTAAGGTTCAGACGCCTGCCTTTGCCCATCCTGGCGGCTTTGAGTTGTGCACTAGGGATGTTTAAAATGCTCTCTTACGTTACACAGAAGATAGAGACAAACGTCCACAGTTTCTTTTCAGAACAGCCCTGGCTCTGAAGCTGCCTTTGGTAGCTATCAGTGTATACCCCAAAGGGCTCTGTGGTCATCAGGGAAGAAGAGCCATGTTCAAGGTTTAAACCCTTGGCCTCTTCAGAGAAAGTAGTGCTGCCTGAAGGAGAACTCTTTGTATGAAGTGGAAAACATTCTGATCCATGCCAGCTGACCGATTATATCACTAGGGGACAGAGTGTAAATTTTGTCAGTATATTTTACCTTTAAATCTTCTCAGTAATTATATTGAATCAGCTATGGGAAACCTATTGCCTCCCCCAGTCCCCACCCCCACCCCAGCAGAACTGGCATTCTACTTCACTTTTAGCAGCTGTTTCTCCTCGTACTTCTTTCTGGAAGGTCATCACTCAACCGCCCTCTTTTATAACCTGAAAACCGAGAGCAAAAGGTTAACCGATGTTCCCACGGCACACAGAATTAGCAGTAGAACAGGCTACGTTCCTATTCTCTCCTCCTAACTTTGCATAATGTCGAAGATTTAGAAAGGCTAAATAAAAAACAAAAATTATCATTTCCCACATTCATATTAACCGAGGTTGTCACACCATTCCTAAAATTGCCACCTCTTTCTCCTTTATGTGTTCAATCTCAGAAGAAAAATCTGCACCTACATTAAACTCTTAGCCCTCACTCTTCCAAAAACACTTTTCTTTTAAAAATCAAGAAAAGAAACAACAATAAAATAATTTAAATTTTAAAAAATCAAGAGACAAGAGGCAAATCTTTATTGACCACCAGCTGTGCATGAGACTGCGACATTCCATCTGTCCTCATGCAGCTCTGGGTGGCCGATTCCGCTCGCCCACGGCCCACGGCACCAAGGCTGAGAGGAGCCAGCCCCTGGGTTTGAACCAGTTTTCTGGCTCAGAGTTGTGCCCTTATTCCAATGTCACAAGCCATCTCCTGGGCTCAGACCATGTGGATGGTGATTTTCATCTCACATTCCCTTTTCTTTCTGTTGCCTGATATCTGTTAGTCTCAGGTTATTTGTCTGAGACCCATTTTGATGACAGACCCGTCACACTACATCTCTGGCCCCTCCTGGAAGCCCATGGACCTGCCCACTTTCTACTCCCCAGGGGCACAGTCCTCACCCCTGTGCCAGGGAACCAAGTTTGTCAGTGGAGCGGGGGAAGGGGGCCTGTAAGTGGCTCTCCCTGACGATCCCCACCTCGAAGCACTTAAGCAAATTAGTTTTTTTTCCCACTTCCCTTCTCCGGGAACGCAGTCCGAGCAAACCAAGCTACCGTTTCAGATGGAGCTGTCAGCAGTCAGTCCGTGAAGGCTGACCCTCCGTGCGCACAGCGGGCGGAAGCCCGCTCTGGGAGCTGTTCAGCACTCCATTAGAGCAGAGCCCTGGAAGTGCTTTCCGTCTGCTGACACGCGTCAGGCAAACACTTATCTCGGTTATTCTGAAGGAAAAGATATGGATGGGCTTCCAGGTTTTCAGCTGTTTTGCCATTTTTGTATCTCCGAGTTCTTTGTTCTTGAGGTTTGCTGCCTGGTTCGGTGCAAGCCAGGGTGGAAATACGATTTGTTACGCTTACGTTGTCTTTGTGATTTATAGCAAACTAGAGGGAATCACAGCATATGGAGTTTCCTTTACTGTTTGTAAGTGAAGGGTGGGGAATCACATGTAGTGCATCTTAGCAGACCTGCTAGGCTGGAAATAAAAAGATCACAAGCTAACAGGGCTTGGGTGAAAGGCAGCCTGACAGGTTCCCAGCAAAGTGCCTTTTCCTGCGAGCGGAACATGTGGAGATTTTGCAAGCAACACAATCTCGTTTCCTCCGTAGTCTTCCTCCATCTGCCCCCATCCTCCCCCCAACACACCACCTTCCCTTTTTCTGTGTCTTTGTTTCCAACAGGCCTTACATTCTCAACTTCAGGCACTGGGCAAAGTCGAGTCAGGAAGCCTTCTGACTCTGACCACCCAGCTCGTCACAGAACAGCTCCCTGCCTGCGAGGCGGAGGACATGGCCGCCTACGAGCAGAAGCTGCAGCAGTGGCATCAGGAGCGGCTGTACCTGATTCAGAGGGAACGGGAGCAGAGGGAGAGGGCGAAGCAGGAGCACCAGGCTCGGAGAGCAGCAAAGGGGTCAGCCTGACAGGGCCCCACGGGCCCCGGCCCACCACAGGGACTTCACTAGCCCCCATCAGGGGGCTCATCGTCACCGTGATGGCTGTCTCAGCTCCTCCATCCCTCTTCTCCTTTCCTTAAAGCAGGCCACTCGTGCTGTGAAAGCCGCCATGTCCTATATATGCAGCCCTGTGGCTGCCCATCCATGTAGTTCCAAGGGCGGTGGGACTATGAAAGTGGCTAATGCACAGATTGAAGCCACCAGCTGAATACCTTAAGAAGAGCTCTTGAGGCTCACGGCACAGGTCCTGGGGGACGGGGGCCCGTTTCGAACGTCGAAGGTTCCTGACACCTAGTGATGGAGGCGGGAGAGGCCGTGGTTTCAGTGTTGGGCGGGTCTCAAGCACAGGCTTTTGAACCGTCTCTCTCCCTCCAGCCAAGGCAAACTGCACGTCCTGGGTCTGACCTTGTCCCCCTTCTCTCTGGGGCAAGCACTCAGCCTGAGCAGGGTGCTGGTGCCCACTCATCCCCACATTTTCTCCCCCACCATGTCTCCCCACCAGACTCAAACCGGGAGAAATGCAGTACAGGCACAAGCACGAGCATTTCAGGAACCCGCAGTGGCATTTGTGGAATGTAAGGACTTTAGAGGAGGAAGCTCGCCTCCTTGGCTGGAAGCTGCTCCATTCGTGTTGGGGTAACTTCCAACGCATCATCTCAGCTCCTTCACTAAGTAGGTCAGTTGGGCCTCCTGGGCACGTGCATGCACACACGTACAAAGTGTGAACACGTTTCAGTCAGAGAAGCTGCGGGGAGAGAGGGGGGATGGGGCTTCCAGTGCATGGGAGACGTGGGTAATTACAAGAGTCTCGGAGGCGGAAAGTTCCTGAAGTTTCTTAGTGAAAGGGGTCAGGGCCAGCTCTTGCCTGTTGTGTAATTTTGCCTTTAAGTACAGTGGTGTAATTTTATTCAAGATTCTGTTCTGTCAGGAACCTGTGGAAATAAATGTTCTAAGATGTTTTTGATGTATTCTTTTTTTTCCTTTTACTATGTTCTTTATCTTTCGGGAAAGGGAGAAAGACAGGGAATCTGGTCATCACAGTTACCATGGTTTTGAGCAGCATGTCTCCCCCTCCTTCTCCCTCAGGCCGTTGGTTTTATAGCAACAGCCACCAGCACTGACCGAGGACTCCGTGTGCACCAGCAGCCCCACGCGGGAGGTGCCGGGAACCCCGTTCTGAGTGAGGAACCTGGAACTGTTCCCTGTGTGCGGTCCAGCTGCTGCTGGCCCTCACCCTGTGTATCGCCTCCACGTGCCTGCAGTTAATCCAACATGGGCCAGGCCCTGTACCAGCCGTTCTGACACTTTAGTTTATCAAGGGCAGCGCTTTTTCAGCCATCCCCTTACTGTAGAAAGAGGAAGGTACGAGATCAATCACGAGGCACCTTTGACCCAGGAATAGCCTCCTGGATGAAGCATCTAGTTAGTATTCAGCTCATCATGTCGCCTTCATTTTCCCTCCTGATGCAGCCACATCGCACTTCTCCAGTCCTCCCCGAAAGAGACCGCTTCTCCCCTGTGCTGCTGCCCGGCAGGAGCGGTGCTGCACCCACTGGGGTTCCTTCTGCACGTGGGCCTCGCTCCCTCTTGGGAACCGCCCCGTTTGGGAGTCTTTCTCCTCCAATCTACCACCCTTTCCCCGGGCTCTGCCCTCCTGAGCCGCAGAGCATACTTTCACGTGCCTGGATGATAGTGAGAGCTGAACAGTGGTCCTCTGTCCTTTTCCTAAATAAATACCACCTTCTGTATTTCTTCCACGTGGATGGAGAAGCTGCTTTCAGTACCCTGGCCTCTGGGATGACCTTCACTGAACAGAGTACCTTCCCTCTAGCTAACCTGCTGGAGTCAGTGGCCAGACCTCCTGTCACTAACCCAAGAGCTTAGAATCTGAAGCCTCATTCTCTCAGTTTCCCCTCATTCTAATCCCACAACTGCTCCACCAGCTTTCTCCTTCCAGCCCTCAGCCTGTACCTTGTCGTTCACCCCTTTGATCTCCAGAATTCACACCCTCCTTGCCCTCCCACACTGGGCCCCATCCCACTGATGAGCTCAGTGTCTTCAATTTCTTCTCACTCTCTTTACCAAGGCCCCCTTGCCATCCCTGGACCCACCTGTTAAGGGGTGAATTGTGTCCCCCCAAAAAAGATACGTTGAAGTGCTAACCCCCAGTACCTTAGAATTGTTCGTTGGAAATAGGGGCCTTACAGAGGTAACCAAATTACATTGGGATTATTCAGGTGGACCCTAATCCAATGTGACTGGCGTCCTTATAAAAGGGAAGTTTGGACAGACACAGGGAGGGAAGACCAGGTGAAGACACACAGGAAGAAGAAAACCACGTCACTGGTGTGCCCTCCTGCTGACACCTTGGCTTTGGACTTCTAGCCTCCAATGCTGTTCTGTTCTCTGAAGCCACCCGGTTTTGGGCACTCTGTTACAGCAACCCTGGGACCCAGTACGTCAGCAGTCATTTCTTTCTGTGTGCTTCTGACAACCAAGCTTCATATGCAGAGCAGTAATATCCGGCTAATAGATTCCTCTACAGATTTACAGCCACCCTTCTCAACAGTCCTGTTTCTTTCACTGACTCTCATTTTGACCTCCATTTGCCTTTCTGCTCCGCTGAAGCCCCACGCTTTTGCCCCCAGAACTCTGAGTGGGTGTTCCTGACTCCCACTTTATGAAGCAAACTTGACTGCAGTCTCCCCGCTCTCTAGCTCAACAGTTCTCTGTCCCTGCGGGGTCTCTCCCTATCCCCGCTTCCACCTGAGGTGAACCCCCTCCCTCTGCAAGGTTAGCTGCTTCCTTTGTGACCCGACCCCTGCCTGTCTGCCCGTTCCAGAACCATCAAGCCTTCCCTTTTGCAAACAGAGCCTTGATCCTGCCATCAGTCAAGCTACTACCTGACACTCTCCTTCGCCACCAAACTTCTTTAAAAAGATATCCTCACTTACTGGCTCGCTGCTTATTAACTAGACTCCAAAAATGTGGCTTTCACTTTGCTGCATATCAACTGCAGTGATCTTTTCCCCCTCTGCTCCATTTGGTGCCCTGGCCACCCCCTTATAAGTGAGGCAACTACAGCCGACCATCAGTCTCTATTCCAGCACTGCTTTTCTGTGCTCACAGCATTTGTTTGGCATATGCTGTGTGCAAGGCACCATCGTAAGTGCCATGGAGTTTACGCAGATCCTACTGAAATCACTCACATTCCAGTGAGGGAGAGGAGGCAGGCATTTATGCAACTGCCAGTGCATGGCTAAAAAGTATTAGAGGGAGACAAACTGATGTGTGTGTTCACAGGAAGAACACGTCAAGCCCGGAGATGCAAAAAGCTCCACTGCAGGGAAATCAATCACCACTCTGTGAATTAGTCACACAGGTCTGTGTCACGCTGTCCTGGGGTGGAAGCGGCCTGCTCCCCTCAGAGTCTGAAGAGATACTATTTTACATTGAATCGAAATGAACAGTTCAGACCGAAGCTGTTTTGGCTCACAACCCACACCTACCTTGCGGGGGAAAAGTGGTAAAAAGGCAGAGTTGTGGAAGAAGAAAAAGCAACAAGGTGCACATACCTCCCTCTCCTCCCCTCCAAGCTGTGTTAGCTTGGCGCCAAACTGCATTGTGTCTTCATACCTTGTAGCTGGCCATGGATATAAGATACGTGGGGAAGAAAGTTGCTATAGATTTTACAAGTAGTAAAAGTTCCTAAAAATTAGTTTATTAAACGCTTGTTTTCACTTCGAATGAAATAACAGCTAGTGGGTAGAGGACAAAGATGCTGCTAAACATCTCACGGTGCACAGGAGTGCCCCCACAGCCAAGAACTATCGGTCCCAAATGTCAACAGTGCCATGGTTAGAAACCCTGGCCTAGGGCGTACGACCAGGGCAGGCAGAGGAATTTTTGCAGTGATGCTGATGGGACTCTAGAATAGTGCATATGCAAGTGGCTCATTTACAAGTGACATTATCAAGCTAGAAACCTAACATTGGGTTCTCATCTAACTGAACGTAAGTATAAAATAACGTGACACAGGGCGGGCCATTGTTCTTCCTGAGCAAAGTCCGTCATGGAAAAGGGTAAGTGGTGATCTCTATGACTTGCTGTCTGGGGACATGTAACTGGGACTGGGAGTCTTGGGCCCAAACGAAGTTGCTATGATGTGACCTCCAGCAAGTCAGTGGAACTGACATCATTGTACCCAGTGATCCGATGGGCCTGTGGGGGTGTGGAAGGGATGGAGTTTTACTTGGGCTCAGAGGGGTTAGGCTTTAGCAAATCCTAAAAGCAAATTATGTGGTGTGACTGTATTTTCATTAAATGGTTAGAGCCCAACTTTTTT
>PVKM010019084.1:0-24583 GCA_004027735.1 Carollia perspicillata | reverse complement strand
TCTGTTGTTCCTCTGAGCCAAGCACAAAACCTCAGAAACGATCACAAAAGGAACAATATCCCATTAGGGATTCTGTTGGTATGCTTAACAGTTATATTGTGTTTTAAAGTTCTATTATGAATGGGAACAATAGCACCCTGGTTCACCTTTATTGCCTTACCACACAATATAATGCAGTTTCCTTTTACTTTGTCTGGTTTCCTCCATTAAACTTGGTATTCTCACTCCCAATCAATGCCTAGCTCCTAATAGGTGCTCAGTAAATGTCTGTTGTCTAAATAAGGATGCAATTATTCAAGCCTGGCTGTTCCTCAGAATTACTCATGAGACTTTAAAAGAGAACATGTCCTGGGCTTCCCCCTTGCCCACTGGATCAGCAGCTTTCTGGAAGTCTGTCCATGGAGGCTGCTGTGGGAGAGAGTCAGAATCTGTGGGCTTCTCCTGGTGGTGAAAGACAAACACCACATGATCTCGCCTTTAACAGGAACCTAAACAACAAAACAAACCAAAAAGCAAAATATAACCAAAGACACTGAAATAGAGAACAGGCTGACAGTGTCTAGAGGGGAGGAGAGGGAATTTCAGGGGAAAAGGGGAAGGGTTTACAGAAACAAGTATGAAAGACAAGTGGACAAAAACTAGGGGGGGTGGAAATAGGAGGGAGGGGGAGGGCTGGGTGGGTGGGCTGGGATGGGAGTAAAAGACGGAAAACTGTACTTGAACAACAATGAAAAAAAAAAAAGACTTTGAGGGTTTGGGGAGTGAGTGTGTGCCCTGCAACCTTCCTGGCTCTATTGGGGAATGTTTAGGCCTGGGATGCTGTATGATCTGTCTGTTCAATTAACTGAGGAAGCTTTCCAGAATCATCACCTGGGAAAATACTTTGGACAAGCTGGGTAATCCTGCCAAGAAGGAAGTGCATCTTGATAAGAAGATAAGAATGACAGTGGTGTCATGTTTCACCTTGAGTCCTGGGTGTGGGGGAGTGAGCAGTTCACAGCAAGAAGTTCGTGTTCACTTCACAGGAGCTGGGTGTTTACAAACATTATAGCAGCAGCCTTAGAAGGTGTTATTGTTTTTCTCATGCGGAATCAACTCTTCCAGAGGTTGAGGGTCTTGCCTTGAGAACGGGGAGGCAGAGCAGGTGTCCCACTGAGGATGTTGGTGGGCGCTGCAGTCTGCTTCAGGATGACAAGGTTGAGAGAATGAAATGAAGTTGCTTTGCAGAGAGCAGTGGGCTGGGAGTCAGATGACCTATGTGTGATTTCTGCCACTGTGGCCTCAAACAAGTAAATTACAACAGGAGGGGGTGTACTAACAGTGGAAATTGCTCACTGTGAGCTCTCTCAGTGTTCAGTGCCGTAGGGCATACAGAAAAGATAATCCTCAGAGCTTCCACCCCACCCCTGCCCTCCACACCAAGTGTGTGTGTGCGTGCATGCGTGTGTGGCCTTCAGCAGGGAGGGGTGAGCTGAGTACAGCCTGGCAGGTAGACTCTCCTTCTACCAGGGCGTCCTTCTCTCTCAGCAATGGCCAGGGGGTCAAGGACCCGGAATGAGGGATGGGTGGGTGCTACTCTGCTCTTCCGGAAGCCACTAGACCTTCTCATTCTTCCCCACAGCATGTGTACCTATCTGGGCTCCTGAGAAGAGTTAAACCCTTTGTTACCCAAGGTTTTCAGGCGGGAACTACAAAGTGCAGAGATAAGGGAGAAAGAGAGAGGGTGAGGCAGGCAGGCACAGGCTTTTGGCTGTTCTGCTGCCTGACTTTCTCAACCACAGCACAGGCTTTCTCAGGTGGAGGGAGGCAGGGGCATTGCTCCCTGTAGCTGCTCCCTGAGCTATTATTCATCAGATATTATTACTTAAGGCTAAGAAAAAGAAAACAACAGCCAAAGTTTACTTAAAGTTGAGTAGATGATAAAGTGATAGATAATGGCACCAGACCGTCTAGGCAGGAGGTGGCCCAACAACATTCCACAGCCACCTTGGTCTGCCTATTCCCCCCCCCCCCCCCCCCCCCCCCCCCCCCCCCCCCCCCCCCCCCCCGTGGCCACTGGCCCCCTTACCTCCTCCTTTCACCTCAGCTTTAAATAGTGGAGATCAGGTTTCTTAGGATCCCTCTCAGGTCCTGCATGTTTCATATCCTTGATGCTGAGTTTCTGTGACCCCCAAGGCCAGTAACTGAGTGTTGGTGAGCACGGTGTGGGTCAGCCTTGCCTGTGTCCACGGGGGTGGACCAGTGCACCGATATGACTATGAAACCATGGGAACTTCCACTCTGTTACTCAATAAGCAGTGTGCAAAGCGATTTGGAATGGCAGTGGGTGAACACAGGTTGATTTATAGTTCTGTTTCTACTTCATTGTATATAAAGATATACAGGGTGTGGCAAAAGCATGCAAAACACTGTTTGTTCTTGTATTGTTATTTATTAACTATTGTATCATTTTCCCTAAGAACAACTGTAAACCTCCTTTTGCCACACCCTGTATATGATTAGCATGTCAAACCTATTATTTCTCTGAGGCAAGGATAACTCAAGAAAATGAGTGCATTCCAAGTCAAGTAGATAATAAGGAAAAGGAGTAAATAAAAGTACAGATAGTGTCCAGATATGGCAAGAACCTGAGAAGGGACTATGGGAGTGACTGGACTGTTGCAAACACGGCCCTGGGGGAATCTACAAAAAACGGTCTTACGCCTGAGAGGATGCAGTTCCTTCTGATACCAGTGTAGGTATTCCATAGAAGAAATTCAAACTCTTCTCATTAACAGTTTGACTCCATTTTCCATCACTAACATTCTTATAAGAGAGACACCATCTCCCAACGCCCAACACCGAGTGAAGCAGAAGCACATGGTGCGTGAAGTTGGCAGTCAGGCCTTCTGAGCTCAAACAGCTTTTGGCCCCAGCGGGGTGCGGAGCAGAGGGCCTTGCCTAAGGTCACAGACTCAGGAAGTGTCAGAGCCAGGCATCACGCCTGCTTCCGTCTGACTTCAGAGCATGCGGCCTTTCCCTTCTTTTCCCAGAGCAGCTGTAAAGTCTCTTCAAACTCTACGGAATCTATGACTTGAATTAAGTGTATTTTAATTTCTGTCCATGCCCTTTGAAAAATAAAATTGACCTTATATTTTCCTGAGGCTCCTATAGCCTGATTCCTGTAGCTTTCACAGGCATTTTAATTAGCATCAATTCCATGTATTCAAGGGAGTGAATTTTTACTTCAAATGGTGCAGGAGCCTCTGTAGGAAAGAAAGGAAAAACATAAGTAAATGAAATGTTCAGCACTCAGAACTCTTTGTAATTTAAAAATGCAACATCATAAGTGCCTAAATTAAGTGGCTAGAGTGCTGTGCAATATTCATATCATGGCCTTCAATCTGTAGCAGCAATGGAAGACAGACATTGGAGAAAAGCGGGCAATCCCCTGCTAATATCTCTGCCCCCAAGTTATACAGTCAGAAAGCTCTCCTTGAATATGGAAATTGGAAATTTCATGAGGTCTGTGGAACACACTGTCTTCTCTTTTTGAAAGGTTTCATTTGTAGCAAACTAACTCTATAAATGATATTCTAATACATTTATAATCCCACTGCAGACAGGACTTCATGGTCATTGCCAGAATCAGTGGGACTATCGATGTCTTTCTGAGGTCTCAAATTAAGTGTCTCAAATTAAGACCAAGACTGATTATAGAACCTTAAGCAAACTTTGTTGACTGCATGATACCCCCAGATTATGGGAGCTAGGCAGTGTCCTTGACCTTACGAGACTTTCACAAAGATTTTATGAACTAAATTTTTGTATACCTTTCTGACTCATTCTGTCTCCCTCTCAATACCACACCATAACTGCTCATATATTAAGGGTATCTGGGGTTGGGAGCAATAATGGTGGAGAGAATGTTAATGGAGTGGTAGAATAAATTAATTTGCAACATTGACTTTTGTTCTGAAAGTTCTCCACAAATTACTACAATGCAGGTAGGACGGTCTCTGAAACTGTCTTGTCAAGTGGCCGTGGCCTTTATTTTGGTAGTCCAGATTGCTTGACCTTATTCCTTGATGCCCTCAAGCCTGACATCAAAAATTAAAAATCATTTAGGTCTTAGGTATCTGTTGCTAACTGGGAAGCGGTGTGGATGTTTAACACAGGAAACCCAATGCCACTAGGGGAGAGCTGGAAGAACCAGTGGGCTGTTTACAACTATTTCCCACTCCTGGTACCATCAGCTAGAGGAGAGTAGGTAATATGCATTTCCTGCCTTACACAATAATTAGTAGCATCAGGTCTTGACATGATTATTACTATTATTCCACTTAAACTACAAACACATCCAATTCCCATAAAATGTATGGAGACTTTGTCTGGTGTCCTGATTATGAGTATCAGTAACACTGCACTAACATTTCTGCACGGAAACGTAGAGGAAGAGTGAGTAGCTGGAAGAGAACACCTGGTGATTTGGGACCGTACCAGTGACCAGTGACAAACATCTGTGTCTCTTTAGTGCTCTGCGTTTTCCAAGGACAGTGGCAGCTACTCCAAACCCTGTAAATTAGCTTTAGGACTTGAAAATAATTGAGCTACAAGCTGGCACCCATACTGTTGGTGAGTGGGTTGCTGTTTATTTGTCTGTGATGAGCTCTTGTTTCTAATGGTTGTGTAGTTGTGTCAAGCTGCTCTCCTAGGAGATAAAGCACAGGATAGATGAGGAAATTTAAGGACACTGGATGACGATTTAGTCAGCTTCTTGAAAAACAAAAGCGCCTTTCTCTGAGAAGAGATTCTAAGGGAAAGTAATTTCATTTTACCAAATGACTTCAAAGTCCAGTTTCAGAGTTCTCAGACTGCATTGTAATTCCTTTTGCCTTCCTGCTCCTGAAATCTCATTTTCCTTCTTGTGTCCAGGGGTTTCATTCTGTCCAGCTCCCCAAACAGCTTAGGGCATAACTAATTCTACTTCCAGCTCCTGCCCCTTTCCTCTCAAGCCAGTGTTATCTCATGAAAATCATGTTCTGTTTAGAAATTTCCCAGCTTTCTCGGTACAAGGTGTCTGATAATTCAACTGACATTAATGGCTGTTAATACAAGAACACTTCTGATGTGCCGCAGGACTAATGTCCTGGCTGGAAGGAATGAAGTTCTGGTGGCACTGGTGGTAGGGTGCTGGGAAAGAATCTCAGGCAACAGTGCTTTCTGGGTGCTCTGCTCCCATGGCTCCTTCCTGTGATGGTTGGATGGGGAGAAGTCTCGTCCAGGTCACAACCCAGGACCATGTCGGTGGGGTTATTCTCTGGCCATGTGCTTCAGTGCTTGCTGAGATCCATAAAAACCTCCTTTGGAAACCCTCAGAGCTAGATGTGGCTCATGTTGGAAGCTGGGCAGTGGTTCCAGGTTTGTGACTCAGAGTTATTCTCGTTTCATCTTGTAAGCAGTCTGCTGTGGTCCAGTTGTCTGTGTTGTGGGGAAAACAAGAGAAGGGACAGTTGTTATCCTTTTGGACTTCGTGTTCTATTTGGAGAGACCTGAAGTGGGAGAGGCAGTAGGCAGGGGTAGGTAGAGCTGAGGTCTGTGTGCAGGAGACTGTGGCTCTGGCCCTTGCTCAGCCATTAACCCTGTGTTGACTAGTTCCTGGTTAAACTAGGGGAGTCCAGCTTCCTTCTCTGAGCCTTGGTTTCTTCATCTGTAATATGGGGAGTGGGCCGCTGAGCTCTCAGACTCCTCCCAGCACCAATATTGGGTATAATATAGGGTTATTACTTAAAATAAGTGGATACATTTCAAGTACCTATAATGTGCCAAGGACTTTACATATGTTTTTATAACAACTAATACATTATTATACTTCAATTTTAACACAGATATGTTAAGCCTCTGAGGGTTTGGGCGACTTATCCAAGTTTACAACGTGGAAATACTCAGACTGCGGCTTGAGCCTGCGTCTCCCTAAGACCAGCGGTCCTTTCTTCCTCTGCCTCACCTTTACACTGGAGAGATACACCAACTATCTGGTTTGGACTTCCTGCTTCTTAGCGTAGGCGCTTTTTTCGCTCAGCCTTACTTATGGGCCACTGTTTCTCTTGGGGTAACCATTATCATCATAATAATCAAAATAGCTAATAGGCCCTGACCAGTGTAGCTCAGTTGGTTTGCGTGTGGTCCCACAAAGCAGAAAGGTCACCTCTTTGATTCTGGGTCAGGGGCACATGCCACATCAATGTTTCTTCTCTCTCTTTCTCCCTCCTTTCCCGTCTCTCTAAAAGTGCAGAAATGAAATATTTTCTTTTTAAAAAATGTAGCTAATATTCTTCAGCCTTTATTACGTAACTTTGAGCTGCTTACAATCAAGTTGAGGAAATAAGGCATACTAATATGAAACAGGTAGAAACCACATAAATTATTCAAATAGATACAGTGTTGCATGTAAAGTGGATAATATGCACATTAAATCATGTTGTTCCCATTTCATATGCTTTCAGATTCTCACAGAGAAATAGATGGGGTGGGCCAGAGAGCCCAAACATATCTCCTGCTCTCAGCTATGCTCAGTTCTAGTGCAGTTTCAGGACTGGAAGGCACTGGTGTTGAAGTTTACAGATGGAATTCATTGAATAATTTGTATAGTGGTACATTTTCATTGTCACAGGTGTTGGGAGTTTCAGGAAGTGATTTAAGATCAGGAGATAAAGAATGTAATTATTTTCCCCAAATGCAAATGGGCAGCTTTGATTACACTGGATGCGAGTCCTCATATTTTTGTTTTCCATCCAAGATACAATGAAACTTTATTTCCTGCTATTCCCCACAGAGAAATGAATTTCCTAAATGCTTAGCACAATACAGTGATATAAGACATTGGGCAGAATATTCCTGAAAACAGTATTGGGAAGATAATGTAAGCTGAATAAATTTGTCTCTTCAGCTGAAAGGCCAATAATGGTGAGAGAATAGAGGGCAGAAGCAGAGATCAATGAGAAACTTTATTTTATGCAAGTGTGAGAGCCATTTGGAGGTTTCGAGAAACTCCAAAGCAAACCACATTAACTATTGCAGCTCACCGGATACCTACTTCTGCAAACCATGGTGGCTTTGGTGGTTTTTACAACTGCACTGGCATTCCACAATCCAAGTTTGTATTTTCTACCAACTTCTGCAAAGATGGTACAATCTGAAAAGTTAGAATAAGCCTTTTTCCACACAATTAAATTTTAACATTTCACATTTCCAAGTATTTGGCTACTAACACAGCATTACTTTTAATGAGAAATCTCAAAGCTGATTTCTCTCCAGCTGTCACTGTTGAATTGCTTGACGTTAAATCTTTCAGCAAGACTAAGGGAGAGGGAGAAAGAGCTATAAAGTGACATTAATGACATAATCAAAATATGTTTGTTTGGAATTGTGTAGACGCTGCATATTTACTATTTTGAAGGCAGTACATTTTTTTTTCTGGAGATTTTATTCATTCCCCTGGCTTTGGAGGCAATTACTAAATACTCAAAAACGTGTAATCCTCTCTGATTGTAGTTCACTGTGTTATCATAGACATGAAGTTGCTTGTACTCTTCCCATCTGGCTTCCAAACATCTTATTCCATGGCCCTGAATTACTGAGCTATAGACTCTGTGCTCCTAAAAGTGTTGTTGTTATTATTTCATATCTTCTCAAAACATTAGGAGTTGGAGTGTCTGCCCAGGAGCAGTGGGGTGAGGTAAAATTCCCTGGACTGCCATGTCGAAAAGAAAAGGGCAAACACTTTTAAGGTCAGATCACAGATCCAGGACTAAACCATAGGTTCAAGACATAGTTAGAGGTGAGATCATACATGGGCACCCGGAGCAGTAAGAGTCACACATTGGAAGAGAGAGCCAACTGAGTGGTGTGCCAAAAGCCACAGCCCAGAGAAGGACACAAGAGTCTGCTGATCCCCACATGGCCCAGACAATCTTATCCAATAGCAACTTTTTCTCCTGGGGCAGATTTTAATGAACTAAAGGGTGAAAGAGTGGCTGCCAGCTTTTAAGAAGCTCTCTTGGAAATCCCATTATATTAGCTCCCTAGGGCTGCTGTAACAAATTACCATGAACTTCATGGCTTAAAACAACAGAAATTTCTTCTCTCACAGACTGGAGGCTAGAAGGTGAAATCAAGGTGTTGATAAGACTGGGTTCCCTCTGAAGTCTCTAGAGAATAATCCATTTTTTTACTCTTTCCATTTCTGGTGGCTCCAGGCACTCCTTGGCTTGTGGTTGTATAACTAATCTCTGACTCCATCTTTACCCCATCTTCCCCTCTCCTCCGGTGTCTCTCCTCAGTGTGTTTCTTATGAGGACATTATCATTGGATTTCAGGCCCACTTGGATAATCTAGGATGGTCTCGTCTCTAGATCCTTACCTTAATTACATTGGCAAAGACTCTTGTTCCAAATAAGGCCACATTCCTAGGGTCCTGGATGTGGACATACCTTTGAGAGCCACTGTTCAACCCACTACACCCACCAAACTGCTGCTTTTGTTTCATTGGCAAAAACTGGGTCTCATGGTCATTTCTATCTACAAGAAAGAGTAAGAAATGCATATTTTTAGCTGGATATATTTCTGCCACAAATTCCTCTCAATATAATGCTGCAGGTTCAGTCACAACTGGCAGAGCCGTTGAAGTCTATTTGTCAATCTAAAAAGATGGCTGTTGCAGGTTAAGGGGCGAGATGAACATAGGAGCCAAAGACAGATTTAAGAGACTGGGTCACTTCCTGTTGGTTAAGCTCTGGGTGAACCTGTAAGATGCCCCTGAGGCAGCAGCATGCTACTCTTGCTCCCTCATTTCTTAGACAGCTAGTAATCAGATCTTGCAGAGACCTGAGGGCTGGTAGTTTTGGACTTGTCTCACACCCTTTTTCCTCTTCCCTCCTCCTGGGAGGTTACGCAAAGTGTTTTCCCTGATATTTCCTGTAGAAACATATCCTTGCATATACATTATGAATAATTTTAAAATCCTCCATCATCATATCATCATCCTCTGTAAATTGCATTTCCTTTTTTTAAAACATGCAACTTTTGTCAACTCTTCTTTAGAAAGTTTCATCTCTCTTTAGCCTCATCATTTGCTGTGAACTTATTACCCTTCTTGACTTGACATGAGGTCTTTTTGTATTATTTATCTCCTCCCTTCACATGATGTGGAGGTGGCTCCCTGCCCAAGCCCTCTAGCTATTTGTAGACTGTGCCAACATATTAAAATTGCTATCTCCTACTCTAAAGCAGTGCACCTCATCCTCCATTTATTAACTTTAGGCAGTGATTGAGGTGGACATCTTATTCTTAAGCAAGAGAAAATAATTTAAAATGTTGCTTTAATATTCACTTTTGAATTCTAAAGATAGAAAGGAAGGACTGGAAACTACAAGAGTCTCTTAAATTTTTTTAAAACATGACCTCATAATAGAAAAATATAAATTTGCAGTCAGTGAAGGTTTTACTCTTTTTTTCCCTTTCTTAAATGTATAATACTTCTGATTGCACAGCCTCCCACATAGCCAATATATGGCTAATGGTTCAGGCTGAGTCTCAGGACAGGTGCACTGTCCTATCTGGGTGTGGGGGATCGTTTCAGCAAAGATGGGCTGTGAGCTCATTCTGACAAAATGTGAGAGGCATCATTGGCCACCAGCTTGCTAGAGAGTTGAAAGCTCTTTAAACTGAAAGTAATACTCCCCAGTGGCACTAATGCCCATATGTGACTATAATTACTCTTTTGTTATCATCTTGTACCTTGATGCTCTTAGAGAGGGATGCCAATACAGTCTTTCCTGGTAGCTTCTGTGATGCCCCTTGTGGTCAGGATATAATATTGCAGGTCTTGGTGTATCTCAAAAGGAAAGGCAAGCTGGTAGGGAACCTCTTAGGAAGGATGGCAGATGTACTGGGGTCAGACCTGGCTTTTACTCCTGATGTTGGGGACTATAGGTCACATATCCTTTAATCACTCTGTCAGCTTTTCAAGTGTAAATGGGGTAGCTAATACTTACTTTATTATCAGTATTTTTATTAATATCAAATGAGGCAGTGTTCCTGGTACATAGTAACCACTCACTAGGTAAGTGTAAGTTTCTGTCTTCTGCCCTCCCCAGTGGACTGCATTGCTTCATGCCAGCCAAAAATGACCTTGGTTGCCATTTTATCAGTAAGTCACCTAACAGTAGTAGTGATGTTAATACTAATACTCATCATCAATACATTTGCTAAGCTATTGCCATGTGCCAGTGTGTGGGCACTCCTAGGGGATGGCTCAGGAATTTAGGCCAACTCAAATCTTACAGCTGTGCCATCTGGAACATGTGACCAAGAAAGAGGGCAGATGATAGTAAAAGCCACACTGCTTTTTAACTGCTTTGTTCCAGAAATGACACTACTCAGTTCTGCTTATAGTCCATTGGCCAGAACTGGTCTTCGAACCAATTGAGGGAGTCAAGGACACGTGGGAGAGAATGTGGATATTTGGTGAACATGCACTATCTCTGCCACACTCAGGGCTTATAATGTCTTTCATATCTGGTGTCTGCAACTCCCTGGCATTTTCCTGAGGACTTTTAGTTTAAACTGTTGATGAAAGAGGTTGTTTTTCCAGGTGTTCACTTTAAGCCAGATTACATATGTCATGCAGAGGTTTCTGGCTGCCCACTAAGCTTTCTATAAACAGCAGTGTACCCTTGGCACAATCATTTGTGGCAAGGAGGGACACAGTCACATGGTCTGCTGCCCCCTTGGCAGGAGCTGTGTTAAAAACATGTTCTCTAAGGAGGAGATTTGGATGCAGCTAGCATCCAACATAAATTACATCAATGAGCTTGGCTGAATATTCCAAGGACCATCTAGGACCAATAGTCCCAGATTTGGGAGGAAGGAACCTATTCTGCTCAGGCATCATTCCAGCCAACCAGAAGTATTCGTGGTTATGCATTTCTGCAGGTCCTCATTTCAAGGTAGACCTCACATGTCACACAGAGGTCTCTGTAGTGACAGAGCAGCCTACTTCAGGCCCTTGGAAGGCAGGGCAGGGGACAGATAGAGAGACATATTGCCAAGAATCTTGCCAATGATTCTGAACAGAAACTTTATCTTACTGTGAGTTGCCTAGCGAGATTTCCTCTAAGGAGGAGGTAATTTCCTGCATAGACAACAAAAACTTGTCTGGAAGCCAGTGCCTTCCTGTGACCCAGATGGCTCCTTTGTTATTTCATGTTCTTAATGATATTGATAATAAGGGCTGGGGAACAGAAACCTTAGCTCCACCCAGTTGGTAATGGCAGTGCCTTGGAAAAAGAACTCTTGATTGTGGTATTCAGAATGGCATATGCAGTCAACTAAGAATTAATAGGTAGCACAGTTACAGAATGACCAGTAGTTGAAAGAGCACTGGAATCAAGTGGGGTCCAGTTCCTGGGTCCAACATTTACTGTGTGAAAAAAAGTTTGCTCAGTCCCTCTGGCCCTCAATTTCCTCACTTGCCAAATAGAAATGTTAATATCTATTTTGTTATTAGCATCTGAAACAAAGTATGAAAGTCATGTAACTCATTGCCTGCAAGAGAATAGCTGCTCAATGAAATGTAGCGGCTAGTATTATTATTTAATAGTCTTTTGGAGACAGACTTCTCCTGGGCCTGACTATGCTCACAGTGCCCAACACCAGTGAAAGCTTAGTCTGTGGGTTTGCAGCAGCTGAACGAACACCTGGAAACATCTCCTTTTGACAAGATGGTCTCTACGCTTTGCCACGCCAGGGATTGCTAACTTCTGCACCACCTTCACACTGCCTCCTGCACTGTCTGGTGCAGGTCTGAATGAATAGTGCCCAGCTAGCCTATTGTGAGTGGAGAAGAGGCAGTCACACCCTCTACAGTGAACTCTCAGAGGGGACAGAAGGCCTCTGTCTACCGTTTTCTCTCTGGCCACAGGCTCTTTGTGGCATCGTTTAGAGATCCTACATTCACACTTCTGTCAGAAGCAAGGATAAGTGAGTTATGTATTCAAGTATTTTGCAGGGTCCTTTTGAAGAAAGCATTTACCTGTGATCTCAGAATCCTAATCACAAATATATCACATTCAGTTTAACCTAGGTGCTATGCTTAGCCATGCCTAGATTGTCAAAAATGAAATACTAAGTAATTTTCCAGGGGGAATATATTATTTTCTGTGGTCTTGTTGAAGTCCTGGAGAATCACACCCAGTGTCACAGTCATTTGTAGAGCACCTACTGTGTACTCTGTCCCAGCTGGGTCCTCAAGGAGTTTTTGTACTTGTTGGGGAGAGAAGATAAACACATGAAAAAAGGGTTCATGATACCAGGGTCAGGCAGCAATAGAGAACAATGCCTGCCAGTAATTGAAAAATGGTGGTATTCTGATCTTCAGAGAGCTGGGGCATGATTGATGGAGAAGGAAGAGGGAACCATGGAAGCTGATTAGAACTTTATCTTCACCTTGTTCTTATCAGGGAACAAGGAGATACTTGTTCACATTAAAGGCTGGTAAATTTAGCTGAATGGGAGGAATTGTACAGCTTTAATCAGAATATTGCCAACTCGAACAATTCACTCTCATATGGTTAGTAAAGTTATCTTTCTCCCCCTGCTGACTCCAAGGTAATAAGGGTCTAATGGAACCCTTCAAAAGATGACCTGGATTCTTCCAAAGACAGTCCCTCCCTCCTGCCCTCTTCTTCATGGCAGCAGATTAGGGGCACCAGAGAAAGAGAGAAACTCTCTGAAGTATGCCGCCCACACTTGGGCGATCATTGCTCTTCTCCAGGTAGGACCTGCCAGCAGCAGACATTTCTTTTCTGTCCCCAGCATAAGTATCAGAAAAGACCTAAGGTTTTTTGTTGTTGTTGCCAACTAAGCAACACCCAGCAGAGAGGAGCCCCCACTTTCCATGTCTCTCACCGACTTAAAGGTATGGTGGAGCTCTTTGGGCTGACTTACTTGACATTTGTGCAAAATGTACCACTTCTGGCTCATACCAAATACGCACTTCATGCTTTACCCCAGAAAGAGTAGCTGCTCTCAATTAAGGAAAGACACAAAGCCAGGTGGGATGAAAAGAGAAACTAGGGCAGAAACAGAAAACAAAAGCAAGACCTGAATTTCTGGTGGTAACATGAAAGGAATCTTGTTGCCTGGCATGGACTCAGAGTGGCTTAGAAAGTAGTGTTTTATTTTCACTAGTTGAGACATTTCTGGGTTTAGGTTAAGCAGTGACTAATAGCAGGTAAGGATTAATGAGATCAGTACCAAGTCTATCTAGAAGTTTACTTCTTTAAATTCTTCCTCTTAAGATATATCATCTTTAAACATTACCTCTTAGACTGACTTTTTACTGAAGTTATTGATGAAGTACATTCATGTCTGTGTTAATAACAGTGCTTATGACAGGCCCTGGTTGAACTTCAGGCTTTTGTCAAGGCTCTTACCCCAAGTACAGTACAAACATGGTTTCTGGAACAAAGGCATCACATTCTAAGACAGGCCTAATCTCTCAGCCCCAAACCTATAGAACCAGTACATGACACACATCTTGGTAGATTTAGCAATAACTAGTAATTGGACGGTAACCTCTGTTCATCCTCTCTGAGCCCTCTGGTCCCCATTAAAGGGTAACACATAGACATTTCCCCCAAGCTGCTCACCTCTGTATCCTCTTCCCTCTACAGAGCATAGTGAGAGCTCTGACTGCCAATTTCTAGCATGTCCACCAGGCAGGTTTCTTAGAGTCATTCATCAGACAGACATTTATCGAGCATCTCACCTGTACCATACTCCTTCTACTATGTACATGGTGTCCAGAAATGTGAGGCAGTGTGATGTGTTGTTTCAGCAGACCCCCAGCAGCCTGGGCTGTAGCTTGCCTGAGATGTAAAATGTAGCAGGTCTCACAGACACCTGATATGTCACCTCTTGTGTCCTGAAACTGGCACCTGCTTTCCCCCTTGTTCTCTGGAATCTGTACCACCCCTGAGAGAGGGCAGATGTGGGGAATCTGTACCACCCCTGAGAGAGGGCTGCTGTGGGTTGGTTTAATACCATGCAGCACATGGAGCCTCCTTTGAGCAGAAGTCATGCTCAGTGACCTAAGAGGTGGTAGGGCCTGACTCCAGTTTCCATCAGTGCAAAAACTACCCCTTGCCAGTCTGTGGGGGCCAAGGAGGTAGGCCTGGTTTTACCCACAGAATACCTGTAGAACATGGTATGTTCCACAGGAAAGAAAGACCAGCGGGTACCTTCCTTTTCAAACAGCCATCTGTATGGCAGGCATTTGAGATATTCTTCTAGTATCACATCTGGTCTTTAGCTCCTACCTGTTCTCCTACTTGCTTTTACATACAGTTCAACTCTGAGCAACACACCTTCCAGATAGACAGATTCTCTGAGTAATAGGTGACCAGGCCCATATCCGCTGTGGAGAGACCCCTCAGGTGACCCACATCATCCTTAACGTGTGCTTTCCCCTAAGATCCAATCTTAGGAACCATCCCTAGAACCAGCTAGAATACTCCCAGGCCAGGGCAGATTTGATCTAATAGGGCTCCCCTGCAACACTGACAAAGGGAGCCCAGCATTGTGCCCAGGTCCTCAAGCGGGACCCTGCAGAGCAGAAGTTCCCCGCTCATCTTTCCAGAGGGCAGCCTCTCTGACATACACAGTAGCAGGGGTTCCACCCTCAGTTCTTCCCGCATCATCCATGTCCCTCCCTGAATCGCTGGGGAGGTATTGCTCACAGCACCACGTGCCAGTTTCTGCCTGGACTTCTAGGCACTGGTCCCTTCCATAGGACAAGGTCCCTCTCCAGGATGGTGCTCAAAGGGATGGGAGTGTCAGTTAAGTGTCCCCTTTTATATAGAAGAAAGGCCACTTCCAAAATGAATCTTCATATATAGAGCAAGATACGCCAGGTTCATGGTAGCTTTTTAGACCACTGTCATAAAAAATAGAATTAGGAATTAAAAAACTTGTTAATTTTATCTTACATTTAACCAAATTGGTGTCATATTGCACCTATGTGCTACTTCTGCAAAGTAGCGTGTGGAATATTTTTCCCCTAATGCAGCTGTTAAGCAGCAGGGGAGACATTTGAGTGGGAACTCACTTCATAAATGATCACTCAATTAATGGCATGGCAACTTTCCCTTTTTTACACAACCTCACCACTGGGGCCCTGCTGATAAAGATTCTCTTTAAGAGAACTTCTTTTGCTGAGTTCTGGGACAGCTGGAAAGAGGCTGATATGAACAGACTAGAGGTCCTTCTGGACTAGAGGAATTGCTGCAGCGCCCACGCAGACTTTCCACTATGATACAGTCCTGGGGGATGGCATACATTGGGAGGGCCCATGCCCTCTTCTGCCCTGGCTCCCCAAGCATAGCTTGTCCTCTGGGCTCTTCAAATCTCCACCCACTTCTCAGACTCTTCCCCACCCTTTCCCTAACTCAAGGCGGTATCTCTTCCCTGGACCTGGTTGTTCCTCTAGCTCTTCCTCCCCTAGCTCTTCCCCAAATCACCCTCATTCCTACAGGAGCAGCTCTCAATGTTCCTGTTGCTTTTTTACATCCAAGAACAGTTCCAGGGAAGAGTCTTCCACGGTGGGTTTTCAGGGCAGGGGCTCCGTGCTATTCTACCCGCAGTGTGAGTGCAGACTCACCTGGTCCTTTAAGCGCAGACTGCTGGATCAGACATCTACATGTTCATCTCTCAAGGGTGACAGCAATACTCTGAGAACACCTGTACCTAAACCTGCCTGTGCAAGGCAACATCCTTGCTTGCCTCACTAGCCAGTGGCTTCCGCTCAGGTGAAGTGAAGTTCAGTGAAGTTCACAGGCCGAGCAGGGTTTAGTTCCTCATGTCTCCACCTTGAAAATGAACCTTCAAGGGTGCAGGAGACACGATACTCTCTAGGGCTACTCCCCTTGTGAACCCTAAGAGGCATGGCACCATTCTGTTTGGGATTCATGAAATTATTTCTTTCTCCTCAATCTTTTAATCCGCACAAGACGGCAGGTCTCTAAACTTGAAACCTAAGAAAATGGAAGTTAAAAAATGTTACTGGATTTTCCTGAGGCAGCACAGCCAACGAATAGCAATTCAGGACCTCAGACTGAACTGAGTGAGTCTATTGTTCTAATGTGCTGCCCTGCTTGCTGGAACAGTAAAGGGTTGATGAGGGGCTCCTTCAAGAAAGAGTGGCTCATTGTGTTGCAGGCATTAGGTGTTCCTCTCCAGTTTGCAAAAAATATAGAAATTAATTTTTCAGACAGGATCTTCTGAAATTTTAATGACAACTCTTTGGGTAATTATGCAAATACAAGTAGAATCACCACATTAACAAGTCCAGGAGCTGACACTGGCCATTTCAAACATTCCCTTATAAGGTGCACAAGGAAATCGGCATGGCTTTGACATAAAATATGCTTGTTTTTTGAAAGTATTAAATTTCAGGACTTAATACTGTATGCAACTACTTAGAAATCAAAGTTTCCATCATTCTTGCCCAAGCCATAGGGAAAAATCTCGTTAGGGATTCCTGGAGCTAACGGAACCTGGGCAGCCTGCTGCTGTGGCAGTGGGGCAGCCACACCCCTCCCTGCCTCTCTCCAGCTTCCCTTCTCCAGGCACTTCCTGTTCCTGTTAAACCAAAGATGTTCCTGCAGCTAGGAGTCCCATCTCTTCTTGAAAAGAGCATGCATCTGAATACATTCACTATGTACTCTCTTTGGACATACTCAACTTTAGACGATGAGCCCAGAGAGGGAAACAATTCAGCCAAAGGAAAAGAAAGGGATGAGTATCTGCTGTGCCCCTGCTGGGTGCTAGGCACCGGGCACTGGAAAAGCTCCATTTCCACCAACGGAGCTCTCATTCTGGGCAGAGCTTTATGGTCTGGATGTTATGATCCCATGTTAAAAGTGGGGAAAGTGCCTCAGAGGGGTCAAGTAACTTGCCCAAGCCAGAGAGCTATGAAATGGTAGAGCTCAGATTTGAACACAAGAGACTGAGACAGGTGGATTTCAATGGTAGGATCCTAGGTGCTGTGGTTTGTGGCAAAGGGAGTTAGTTCTGGGCATGTGGGTCTTTGATGAGTTTTAGCATATTACATATGGAAAGGACTCTCTTCTCTCACTTGCCTGTATATAACAGGAGAAGACCACCTGCACCATTGCCCCTTCTGTAATCTGAGGCTGCTGGCCCAGGACCCTCTCCCTGCGTTCCCAGAAATCCAAGTGTTAGTTTGGAGGACCACTCTCCTGGCAGGGCCAGAGATTTCCTCTCAGATGCTTATAGTATCTTCAACTGCTCCTCAAGCAAGTCTGGGACTCCTGCTTTAGGGATGCCTAAGCTGGACCTGTGCCCCAAGGAGCCTTGGTTTTCTCAAATTGGGAGAGGTACTCTTGTGTGATTGGGAGGATTATTGGCTTCCTGTAGCAGTGGATGGGGAGTATGCTTCCGGTTGGCTCCGGAGGCCAGCAATAGATGTGTTAGGAACATGTGCCTTTTATGAAAAAGTTGTGTCTTGGTCTTTTCAAGGCTTATTCACTTTAGGAAAGTCCCTGTAGTATTTGTGCTGTTAAAGTGCTGGACTCTGTGTAGCTCTTCGAAGGTTGGAGAATTCTGAAAGAACTGAAAAAGTTCCCAGGGTTAGTGAAGAGGCCTGCTGTCTCAAGCAGAGAAATTTTACGGTGCCACAGAGATGGGACCAAATGATTAGCCTAGAGCAAAAGTGATGGTGAGGACTCAGGTTTTGTGGGGTGTAGTCAGGAGACTGTGCTCCAGCTCTGGGTTTGCAATCAGTACACAAGTGACCCAGGCAAGTCTCGCTTCTCTCTGGGGCTTGTGTTTCTCAGCAATAATTAAAAGGAATTTGTTAAGGGCTCTCCAGATTTCCTCCTACTTCAACCATGATCACTGTCATCCCTCCAACTCGGTTGTCATGCTAACCCTCATCAACCTTCCTAGAAACATGATTCTTGGATTTGTGTGTGCCAATTTTATACCAGGTCTTACTACAGTATTTCTTAATTTTAATAGGATGGCAGTTTCACTATCATCACTGACCTTAAAAGCTTCAGATACTGGAATAATTTTGCCTTAATATTAAGGTTTTACCTTCAATTTTTCAAACCTTGTATTTTGAAGAGCATGCTACTTAGATGGGTCTGTGCTTCCTTGGGCTTTTTTAATCAGGATGAACTTCCTGAATTCCAAATGGATGTTAATATGACCAACATACTCCTTACAGAACTGCTTACTCCCAGACCTTTAATAAGGAAATTCAGAAGATTGGGTCACTTTGGAAGGGGAACCGCAGAGCATATTTGCACAGTAATATTTTGGCAATAATCAAAGAGGGAAATATAAATATTAAATACCCTGGGGCATCATGTTATTGAATTAATAAATTAACTTCTACATTTTTGTAGAGAGGATAGAACATTGATTCTAAGGTCAGGACTTTTTACTCTGCTGTTCCTTCAAATTATTTTATTCTTTATTATTAGAGAAAATTTTAAAAATTTAACTGTGAATGCTCTGAAATAATTCCCTGGGAGGGATAACATGTTGCTGCAATGCTGGGATCATTATTATCATTATTTCTAATGTAGCTATAGGAAGCTACATTAGAAAGGTTCATTGACCTCATGGTCATGTAGGGAATAAGGGCAAGCTGCCTAGCTCACAGTCCTGGGTTCTCTCTGCTGCTCCTCCCCTATACAGTAAACTTCTGGAGAGTTGGGTCATGGCTTTTTCTCCTGTTCCCTACAAGGCTCCAAGGCTGGGATGGGACTTACAGTCTGCTCCCAGGAAAGAGAGACATGCTAGTGGGACAGGCCCATTTCCCTGTTTCTAATTGTGTTCCAGAGAGTTCCTGGGATCCTCAATCTTATTCTGCTGTTCTCAGGGGAAGAAGCTATACATTGCTTAGCATGTGTCACTGCATGCTTCCTATATCATGTTCTTTTATTCTTGAGGTCACTAGTCCAAGGAGGGACAATGATTCCATTGGATAGTCTGAAATAGTCCTGTGCCTAGGGGTGTCATCTTTCTTTTTTATGATTTCTATTTACCCCATCTCCACAGACACAGCCCCTGTCCTTCTCCATGGGTCACTTCTTTCCCTGCCCTCTCCATCTGAGATTGTGTTTCATTGCTCATCTCCCCCAGTCAGATCCCCCAGTCCATGGTAAAGAGCTCATGGGTGTGGGCTCAGAAAGACTTCACGTTGTTGGCCAGGTCAGAGAGGTGAGCTCTCCAGTGGAAATGTGAGCCACCAAGGCAAGCCTCCTGGGGATATCTCATTAACAGGACTGTACTGAGAACTCGAATGCCCATGACAGATGAGTAGAGTCCCTGCTTAGGTCTGAGCTAGACTATCTCAGTGTAGCAATGTGTTCCCACCTGCACAGGAGAGACGCTCTCCTCCTTTCACAAGGGCTGCCTTTTTATCAGGAGCCCAGATCTCTTTCTTCTCATCCCCACCTCCTGATTCATCAACAAGTGTGTCTACAAGGCCTTGCTTAGAATCTATACTTTATGTGATCCTGAGACCTACAAGAGGAGAAAAAAATGGCCCATTCCTTAAAGCATCAGTGTATAGTTAAAAAGGTAAGACACATGAGTTTGGAACAGCTAGAGAGCCTCATCATCATTTATTGAATGCTAATTGTGCCAAAGGCATTATATGCACTATCTTATTTAATCCTTAGAATGCTCCTGGAAGCTATGCTCGCTCTATAGATGAGGAAACTGAGGTTTAGAGAGTACAAGTGATTTGTCAAAGGCCATACAGCTAGAGGGCTGCACAACTGGGCTTCAAACCCTAAGTCTGAACCTAGGGCCTGTGTTCTTAACTACATACTCTATCCCTTTTCACACTACAAAAGTATGTGCAAAGTGTAGGAGCGAAAATGCATGACTCAACGCAAAACTCTAATAAAGGAAATGGAAGGAATTATTTTGTTGAATCCAGTGTCTTCCTTCAAAACAGGCTGCTCTCACTGCCTGCTGAAGGAGAAGATGGCTCTTTCCAGCCATCTTGATGGAATTTTCACCTTTGTTCTGTGGCAAAGGAAAGAGAAGTAATCCTTTATGACTTGTCTTCTGAGTTATTTTATGAACACCATAATTTTTTGGAGCTTATTTTGTTTTTGAAATCAAGATAAAGTGAGGTAGCAGGGCCAAGGAGCAATGAAAGGTGTGTTTTTCACTACACTCCAGGTTATGTATTTCTCCCTAAATTTCCAGATGTAACATAAATTTTAATGCCTGCAATAATAAGGAGGCTTATAATATACAGGATGCATCTTCATGGGGAAATCTCAATGAGCAAGTGGTGGAGGTGCAGCCACAAGCATCACGTTATGCAGAGTGCCATGATTTCCTTCATAAATTCAGTAAGTGGGAAAGTTATTTAGTTCTCTGTCAAATATGGATGAACCTGAGGGCTGCAGTCGCTCTCACCTCTGGCTTCTCTTGGGTGTGTATCATCTGGGGGAAATGTTCAGTTCCAAGCAAAGGCAAGATGAACTGTGCTAAGACTGCATGTGTGACTCAGCAAGCACCCTGAGAGAAAGAAGGTGGACCATCTGCCCTTTAGAGCTCTAGGCAGATCCTGCTTGTTGACAGTATGGAAAGGCACATAGAAAATTTCTCTCTGCTTTGCAAACATACCGCTGGAGACATAACATGAGAATAACACACCATAAAAGTCCCTTTTGAGCTGATTTTTTATTTAACCAAACTGAAGTGCAAATGCTTATCACAGAAAATGGCTCATACATAGTGTGTTTGTAGTAATTTTCTGGAGAGCTTCTGAGATGCCAAATCCATCCTTCTGATGGCTGCCTCGCTGTTTTGCTGGAGCCGACTCCACTAGCTTGCTAGAACCAATTGTTACATATTCTGGAATTTTTGGAACCAATTCTTAAACCATTAGTGGCTTGCAGTTGGCTGTGGTTGGAGTTTTTACACCGTGGAAATCAGCAAACTACAAACTGAAGTTTTTGCTTTTGTTTTCTGGAGGGATGGTTTACTAGCACACTTCTTTACCCAATTCATGTCAAATTTAGACCATCCAGTACCCCAACTGTGCTCCTGAGAGGTCTGTTGAGAGCCTCTGAGTCCTGGGGCGGGGGGGTGGGTCCAGCCACAGAGCACCTGCAGACTGCACACTCTCCCTTAGTGTTGCAGGCTCTCAGGACTCCACTGCAGCTGTATGAGGGGAACTGCTTCTGAATCAGCACCTTGGCCAGGGGTTCTCACACTGTATTTCCATGAGTTCCCATCTCTGGACATGCCCCACTTGTGCCCAGCGCACAGAGTGCTTCTTCCTCTCCTGTGCTCGTCTTGGCATAGGGCACCAGCCACCTTCCTCTTCATCACCTTCCCTGCCTGTTTCTGCACCATTCACACAGGTGAGAAATGGTGGTTCAAGTTTTGGTCACATAATTCCATTTGCCTTGGGTTAAATTTTTCAGAGATTCCTGGGAAACATTTTATTTATCTTTATAATAACAAGTTAAGTTGGACATGATAATTCCTATTTTACAGATAAGAAAAGGAAAGTGGAATTTGGATGGGTAGATTGTGTAAAATTATGAAACTAATTGGTGATAGAGCAGGGCTCTTAGATTTAGCAAAAAGATTAAGTTTAAACAGTACAGTGAGTGGTGTGTGTGTGTGTGTGTGTGTATCACATATAAATTAGTGACAGAAGACATGGGAAGGTACTGTTGGCCAAGGGGAAGGCACCAGATGTGTGGATCAGGCCAGCCAGCGTGAGCTGCCCTGAGGACCTGTGGTGGCCTGTTGTAACTTCCCGCTGCCTCTGCGCAGGCATTGCGGTGGTTGTAGTCTGTCAAACCCTCCTTGGTGACCTTCAGGCAAGACCCAGATTTCTTGGTCCTGCCTGCAAGGCCTCCAGACATCTCCTGTCTGGCAAAGGTGATGTTACTCTCACTTGCCTTAGGGGTTCCCATTTCAGTGGCTGTGCTCCTCACTCCTCCTGGCCTATCTTCAGCTATACCAAACTGCTCCCCTCTGCAGCTTTGCATCTGTTGGTTCTTTGCTAAGGAAGCTCCCCACTATTCCTGTCCTTGCCTGTGGGCTAGGTTAGGTATGCCTCATAGTGCCCTCACTGCCCCTGTGTCTATCATGACCCTCACCACACAGTATACTGTCTGTTCTCTGTCTTCTATTCATGTCCATCACTAGCCTGTGAGTCCTTGGGGAACGGGTTTTCATGAGGTGAGTCTCTGAAGCTGCATCCTTAAGGCCAAGCTTTTCAATAAATTTGTGTTGGAAGAATAAAAGGATTGTCATAGACAAAGGGATAATAACTCCCACAGTAAGTTCCATCTGATTTCCACTGCAGAACTCATATATTCAGTTGACTGCTATCATTCAAAAGCTTACTACACACTTATTCCAGATATGTGAGCCACTGAATTCTAAGGATCCTGAAGGCAGGGTGCAATATTTCTATCATTCCTATTCCTGGTACCTGGCACACAGTAGGTGTGCCACTCAAATATTTATTGCAGGAACCAAAATAATTAATGAATACCAAATGGACTGCTATTGCTTACACTGTCCTGGCTGCACAACAACCTTCACCTTCACTGCATGGTTGACATTCTCCAGTGTCTGAAGCCATCTTTTCCAGGAGTCATAGTTGCAACCCTCTTGGTGACAGCAGCTGAAGTCACCCCTCTCCCGCCCTGATGGGACTTACAACTTGACTTTGCCAGACCTACTCCTGGGCTGGATACTCTGTTTTTCTTCTTTATCACAAGGCCTCTGGTTTGGCCATCACTTCATTTTCCATATGCTTTCTGATTATTCTATCAGTTGTTCCCTAAAAGAAGGAAGCACCAGCTCATTCTTCCCATTGAGCAAATTGAGGCTCCAGGATTTATAGGTTCATTCTTAATCATATGCTATAAGCAAGTAAGAGGTGGATCTGGGGCCTGTACCTCATTCCTTAGCCTCTAAGTCTACTTATTTTCTTTCTGTGAATCTGCCTTTGCCTTTCCAATTATAGGGCACTGTAGTGGGGTGCATGATGTTTTATAAAACATACAGAGATTTTTCTCTTTCTGCGTGTACAATGTTCAAAGGTATAAAATCAGGAAATGCTGGGCAGCCTCGTTCCTTGTTGTGGGGTGGTGTGTGCATGTCACATGTTTCCTAAGCTATCATTTCTTTCTCTGATCCCCAGGGCTAGAAAAAAAGGCTCATTCTTCACTCCCATGGGCACAGGGCTGAGCAGGGGAGTGTAAACAGAAGGATGTCTGCAAAGGACAGGTGGACAAAGTCTCTGCTCCTGATTAGATTTTCTCCCCAAACCAGCTTGGCCCCTTCTGATCTCTGCATATCAGCAGGGCAGCCTGAGCCAAAATCCTTTGTGTTTGGGATTCTTTTCAAGTAAAGACACCAGAGCCATATTCTGGTTGGTCACCAAGGTGTCATGTGCCGAGAGATGGACTGAAACAAACACTAAGGATGTCTTGACCAAGGATTGTCCCCACCCTGTTATTCTCACTGAACAGCCACTGTCACAGTCTCTCATTCTTTAGGAAATGAAAAGAGACTTTCCTAAGTTTGATCAGAAATTTTCATAGAGAAGTTTGCTGAACTGAGTGTAGAGCAGGCTCAGTTTTTATGCTGAGAAATCCTGGGAGCAGCAAGCTTCCTGCCTTATTTTTTTGATGGGACATGTAAAGCTTTTTTTGTAAAGTGTCTTTGCCAGAAACGGGAGCCTGCCTTCCACTGTCCTGGGGTGGGAGTGGATTCTGGCTCCATGAGCAGAGTGTCTGGCTTGTTGGAGTTTAATGCCAGGGGACACGATCTTTCCTTACCTCTCTCAGATTACCCTGGAACAGCTGAGGTGTGGAAACCTAGAGTCTCTCAGCTGTAGTCACATAATCCAACCCTCACAGTATCTCCTCATCTGCACACCCACTCTGTCACTGACTTTTTTTTTTTTTGCTTTAGAGAACTTATTTTCTTAATTAATTCTATTTTAAAAGAAAACTTTGTACTTCAACCACAAATGGAAAACTAGTATCACTTGCCCTAAGTCTATAAAAGTAAGTATGATGAAATCAAAGCAATATTATTAAATTCTAGCTTCACTCTGTTGCCTGGGGGAGGCTCTAAGCATGCAGCCTCCTCAAAGCCAGAAAGAATGCAGCCAGGTTTAGAGCCGTATTTTCTCTTTAGAGGAGTCAGATGTATTTGACTGTAAGTTGAAAAGGGACTGACTTCCTACCTTTGAGCAGGGCCAAGAGTTGGGTGAGGCCAGGGAAGCACCCAGGGCACAAAATTAAGGAGGTGCTGAGTGTCAGGCGAGACCCTGCACTTGCTCTGATGCTGGGAGGGAGCGCCTCCTTAAATTTTGCCCAGGGGCACTTCACTTTGCCTTACTCTAGTTCCAGTCTTCTGTGATTGGGTGTCATTCATCAGCTAAATTCATCAGTGGAGCACCAGACTTGGAACAGATGACTTCTTCCAGCTTCCTGCTCAGTCAGAA